>CM038676.1:641472599-641693192 GCA_021605205.1 Aegilops longissima | reverse complement strand
ATTCCAATGTTCTTTGTCTCGTCACAAAGCCGAAAGGCACCAAAGATCACGAAAGCAATCAAGTGCTTCTTCTAAGCAGGGCAGTCCAGCAATGGCTTCAGTGTCGAGGTGCATATGAGGGAAAATGCGCCCTTGATCATATAGAACACAGGAGTAATAGCTTCGTTGTTGATAGCTCCAGAACCGATCAGATGATATCCTTGGCCTTGAATAGGGGTTCTTTGCCCTGTCAAAGAAAGTGTTGTGAGCTTTGAAGCCATTTGCATCGAAGGACCTTGTAGAAGTGGCAGCACCTGGGAACCTTGGCAGTTGTGGCTTTGGTTTCTGGACCAGAGGCCTATGCCCAACATGATATTCAAACTGAGGACCAGAGGCATGAGGCGGAGGGACCAGAACGGGCCATCTGACAGTGACTAACTGACCATAGTTGTAGGCTTGCTCAATTGTGTAGGGCCTTGGTGGCGGAACAGGAGCAGTGGCAACAACAGTGGCTTCACGTTGCTCAACAGGAGCTTCAGTAGCAGTTGCCTCATTGGCTTCAGGCACATTTGCTTCATTGGCTTCAGGAGCTGTTGGTGCAGGCTCCACATTTGCTTCAGCCATGACCACGTCATTGGCTTCATTGGTGTTGGTGGTGGCAGCCTCAAGATTGTCAACCTCCACTTGCTGAGCTGGAGGGTCGGCAATCGCACGCTCACATCGTGAACATCTTCTTCAATAAGAGGGGAGTAGGGACACGCTTCTTCTTCTTCTTGGGTGTCTTCAATGATGTAGCCGGATTGTCTTCAGCAGCTTTGGCTTCGCACTGGAGACATTCACAGCTTGGAGTGGCTTCAAAACACTTGACATGCAACAGGTTGGTGGTGCACTTCTCCTTCTAGAACGCTCGAGAGAGGGACTTGAGGCCTTTGTCCTTTGCGAAGCCTGCGAAATGCTGGCGACGCCTTTGGAGATGGGGTTGCCTGGTGTAAGGGCATATTTATCCCTTAAGTGTTTTGGTGATTGATGATGATACTTTTGCGGACTAATCGTATGCCTTGAGTTTCTCAGATGCTTCATCACTAGGCACGAGACGATTTGGTGCCCCCCGGAGACTATTGAAGACGGCGTTGTTCTACATTTCTCTTTGGTGGTTTTGAGTCGTAGGAGAGCCGTACTATTAAGAGGGGGTCCGCGTCGGAAAGGTTTGGGTGGAATCAACACGTACACTTGTCCTTCCTTTCCTTGCACTTTGGAGCATCTTCCCTTTATCACACTTGTGCATAATCCGATGGCTACTGCTGTTCTTGCGGTAGTACTGCTCTAGGGAGCGGTAGTACCGCAAGCACCAGCGGTAGTACCGCTGGGGGTCACGGTAGTACCGCTCCCCTGGAGCCGTAGTACCGCAACTCCCAGGCCTAGTGCTGCTCCGGTATGGTAGTAGGCGCGGATGTAATTTTTTACATCCGCGCCCACACAGTAGTACCGCACGTCTTGCGCGGTAGTACCACGGGAGGCCACGGTAGTACCGCTCTCTTGGAGCCGTAGTACCGTGGCCCTCATGCCCAGTACCGTTGCTCCGCGGTAGTAGGAGCGGATGTAATTTTTTACATCCGCGCACCTCCACGGTAGTACCGCAGCTCGTGCGCGGTAGTACCGCGTCGGGTTTTTGCACTGTTTCTTTTTCAGCGGAAGTAGGCACGGATGTAGTTTATTTCATCCGCGCTCTTCGTAGGCTGTGGCTTACCTGCCTTGCGGTAGTACCGCAATGGTGAGCGGTAGTACTGCGCTCAGTCAGGCCAGTCCCGGCCTCTGCTGCTGCCGCGGTAGTACCGTGGTCCTCCATGGTAGTACCGCATGGCCGCGCGGTAGTACCACGCTTTCGGAGCGGTAGTACCGCGTGTCGCGGGCTGAACTAGAGGATAATGGTTGGATCTTTTCCTCGAGTATAAAAGGTGTGTCTCCTACCTCTAGTTGACTATCTCTTCCATCTCTAAGCTCCATTGTTGCTCCAAGCTCCATTTTGGCCCGATCTCTCTCCCTAGCCAATCAAAGTTGTTGATTTGCTTGGGATTGGGTGACAAGGGCCCGATCTACACTTCCACCAAGAGACATTTGATTCCCCCCACTTATCCCTTGCGGATCTTGTTACTCTTGGGTGTCTGAGCACCCTAGATGGTTGAGGTCACCGTGGAGCCATATTCCATTGTGGTGAAGCTTCGTGGTGTCGTTGGGAGCCTCCAATTAAGTTGTGGAGATTGCCCCAACCTTGTTTGTAAAGGTTCGGTTGCCGCCTTCAAGGGCACCAATAGTGGAATCGTGGCTCTTGCATTGTGCGAGGGCGTGAGGAGATTACGGTGGCCCTAGTGGCTTCTTGGGAGCATTGTGCCTCCACACCGCCTAACTAGAGACGCATTTCCTCAAAAGGAAGGAACTTCGTAACACATCCTCGTCTCCACCGCTCCACTCTTGGTTATCTTATCCCTTTACTTGTGCAAGCTTATTTGTGTTTCTATCTTTGCTTGCTCTTGTGCTTGTGTTGATTGCATCATATAGGTTGTTCACCTAGTTGCACATCTAGACAACCTTTATTATTGCAAAGTTTAAATTGGTAAAGAAAAGCTTAAAATTGTTAGTTGCCTATTCACCCCTCCTCTAGTCAACCATATCGATCCTTTCAATTGGTATCGAGCCTCGTCTCTTTTAAGGACTTTACCGTCCAAGAGTATGGTTGACGTCGAGATGATGTGGGGAACACTCCGGTGCAAATCCGATATCATCTACGGAGATGGGGTACTCGATCTCGTGAGGAATTCAATGTGGCGTTGGACACATTGAAAACCTCCATGACGACCGAGGTCAAGGACATGTTTAAGGAATTCCTAGAAGGGCTTAAACTTTCCACCGCACCGTGAAAGTGGGTGATCCCGCCAACACGGGAGCGGATGCTAACTCCGATAAGGGGAAGCTACTAGTGAGAAAGCCCTTCGCCTAGTGGTAAGAATGGCACCGCATCTTTGCCCATGTGCAACCTCCTCCCGCTTATGGTGGACCGATTCCTTCCACTCATTTGAATCATGCCGGTCCACCACCTAAGATTGATAAAAGGAGGACTTTGATTCTTGGGTTTATCATTTTAAGCGTCATTTAAATCATGTGAACACTAACCTTTGGAGAATCATTGAAGAAGGTTTCTATCCGCATGATCCGAGCAACTTTTCTCCTAGAGAAGTCGTGGACCATCAATTCAATGAGAATGCTCTCTTCATCATCCAAGAAGCAATCCTTCCCGAAGACCTCCCTCATCTCCAGCCCTACTCCCTTGCCAAAGATGCTTGGCTCAAGGTGGTTTCCCTTTATCGAGGAAGCGCAAGCATTCAACGTTCCAATTATGAAGTAGTGCAAGATGAAGCCGATGAGTTTGCAATGAAAGAAGAAGAAGAACCTCGTGAGCTCTATCGGAGAGTAACTAAGCTTGCAGTCTCCTCCGGATCATGGAAGTAAAGACACGGATGACAACTGGATCAAGCGCAAATTCCTCAAGGCAATGATGCCCTACCACAAAGCCATGTCCTCCGTCATCCGTCAACGGCCGGACTTCCACACCCTGTCCTCAAGTGATGTGTTGGATGAGTTTGTGGCTATGAGCATATTGGACAAGACCGCCGACAATGCGGTGCTTCGCTCCCAAAGAGCAAAGAAGCCCAACCTCGCTTTGAAGGCCAAGATTTGTGTCAAGAAGATGGAGAGGAGGAAGAAGAAGAGAGCAACCTCAAGATAATGAAGTATGACTATCATGAACACATGGCCCTTGCTTCAAGGCAATTTTGGAGCAAGAAGAACTCAAGGTCCAGCTTCAACAAGAGCAACACAAGTGGCGCAAAGGGCAAGCAACGAGTGAGGACTTGCTTCAATTGTGGCAATGTGAGTCACTTTGTTGCGGAGTGCCCATATGAGAAGAGGGAAGAGAATGGTGGCAAGCTCATCCGTAAGGACAAGGCCAAGTCCTTCCCCAACAAGAGCAACTTCACCAAGAAGGCTCCTCACAAAGCTTTGGTGGTTCAAGAAGAGTACAATGAGGATGATGATGATGATGAAGATGGTGAGTCGGTTGTTATGGCCTCCGTTGCTATTGCAACGACTCCTCGTGTGTCTCTTTGATTCACCCAATGAAAGCATCACCGCTAAGTGCCTCATGGCTAAAGCCACCAACAAGGTAACCCCCAACATCAAAACTACCATCATCAATCATTCTTCTTTGACAGATTGCATTGATGAACATGAGGGGACTAATGTGGAGGAGAATGAGTTTGAGACCTTTATGGGTAAACTCAAGGGCAAATCCAAGAAGCACTTCGTTGCTCTCTTGGAACAACTTGGTGAAGCCAATGTCATGATCGAGGCTCATGAAGAAACCATCTCTAAGATGGAAGGGCATAGTCGTGACTATGCCGATGAGATTTCGGATCTTTCCAATGCTCTTGAGGAAGAGCGTGGTCTTCGTTTGGCTCTTGAGGAGTCATACAACGATGATCATGCTAAATTAAAGAAAGACCTTGATCATGCTCTTGTTGTGTCTCGTGTGCTTAGCTCCGAGAAGGCAAAGCTTGGAGTTGATCTTGCTAGACTCAACGAGGAGTTTGACATTCTCGACAAGGCTCACAAAGTCTTGAAGGGTGCTCATGCTAGTCTCAAAGAGTCTCATGATCAACTCCAAGTGAAGCTAACCAAGGAGAAAGCCACCTTTCCTCATATGGTATTGATTGATAATGCAAATGCTACTAACCCTTGTTGTGAGCATGTGCATCTTGTTGAGGAGAATGCTAAGTTGAAGGAGCAACTTGAAAAAGGCCTTGTCACATGCATACAAGGTGAGAAGAACCTTAACGACCTTTTGAGTAATCAAAAGTAAGTTGTGGCCAAGGAGGGGATTGGGTTCGCGCCCAAGCCTAAGAGCAAGAAGAAGAATGACAAGACCAAGCAACCTCCTCCTCTCAAGCAAACTTTTGTGAGGGAGGGAGAGGGTGTTTCCAAGAAGAAGAAGAACCATGCAAAGGGTGGCAATGCCAAGAAGGACAACGCCACCCCCTCGAACATAGCCGGCGACTTTAACCCCTCATATGTGTTGTGTCGTGCTAGTGATGGGCATGTCTATGCTAAATTTGTTGGTTCTTCTTATGAGTACATTGAATGGTCTATTTGGGTTCCTAAGACCCTCGTTATTAACATCAAAGGACCCATTACTAAATGGGTACCTAAAACCAAGCATTGATTTCTTGTAGGTGTTTGCTTCGGTGGGGATCATGGTTGCTCGATAGTGGAGCAACAAATCATATGACCGGAGCAAGGACTTGGTGGTGGACGTGCAAAAGATCCCATCTATGCCCACCAATGTCGAGTGGGTGATGCCTCTCATTCTAAGGTATTGGGTCTTGGCAAGGTTGTCGTTTCTCATGATCTAACGATCGAGAAAGTCATGCTTGTTGAGTCCCTTGCATACAATTTGCTTTCCGCTCGTCAACTTGCACTCATGGGCTTTGCCACCTTCTTTAACATTGATACCGTGGCCCTCTTGTGGAGCAAGACTCTTAAAGTAGCCTTTGTTGGGCATGTTGAGAATGGTCTTTATGTGATAAACTTTTCGGAGCGACCCACTAAGACTGCGACATGCCTAATGGCTAAAGTTGACGTGGGATGGCTTTGGCATCGCCGTTTAGCCCACGTCAATATGAGATCTTTGCAGAGTCTTCTCAAGGGAGACCATGTCCGTGGACTAACAAATGTTAGTTTTGCCAAAGATCGTGCTTGCAGTGCTTGTATTGAAGGAAAGCTTCATGAAACGGCTCACCCTCCCACGACTATCATCTACTCGAAGAGACCCTTGGAGCTCATGCACATGGACCTCTTTGGACCTCCATCCTTTGATAGTCTTGGGGGTAGAAAGTATTGCTTGGTGATTGTGGATGATTTTTCAAGATACACTTGGGTATTCTTCTTCAAGAGGAAGAGTGAGACTCAACAAACTGTCATCAACTTTGCAAATGAAGCTCAACGTCAACATAATGCAAAGATCTTTACAATAAGAAGTGACAACGGCATCGAGTTCAAGAACTACACCTTGGATGAGTTTCTTAGTGATGAGGGGATCAAGCATCAATACTCTGCACCATATACCCCTCAACAAAATGGTGTTGCGGAGAGGAAGAACCGGACGTTGATGGATGCGGCAAGAACCATGATGGCGGAGTTCAAGTCTCCATACAACTTTTGGGCCGAAGCCATCAACACCGCATGTCATGCATCCAATCGGCTCTATCTCCGCAAAGGCTTGAACAAGACTCCTTATGAGATACTCACCGGCAACAAGCCCAATCTCAAGTACTTCCGGGTGTTCGGGTGTAAGTGTTTCATTCTCAAGAAAGGTATTCGTTTGTCTAAATTTGAAGCTACAGCTCATGAGGGCATATTTGTTGGTTATGCTACAAACTCTCATGCTTACCGTGTCCTTAATAAATCCACGGGACTTATTGAGGAGACGTGTAACGTGAAGTTTGATGAGAATAACGGCTCCCAAGTGGAGCAAAGTGGCACTTGTGATGTAGGTGATGAAATTCCTCCTCAAGCCATAAGAAGAATGGGTGTTGGTTTTATCCTACCCGTTGAGGAACCCCTTGTGGCCGAGGGAGAAGGACAATGCTCCACTCAAGTGGAGCCATCACCAACTCAAGGCCCACACGCTTCCGAAGAACAAAGTGAAGGCCCTCAACCTCATGAACAAGACCAAGGGCAAGATCGTGCTCAAGACGATGGTGACACACCAAGTGATGCCCAAGGTCAAGTTATCTTCCCCGAGCATGCTCAAGATCAAGAACATGTTCAAGACGGCGCTCAAGATGATCAAGTGACCCCACCTCATCTCACCTCCGAGGAAGAATTAGAGCGTTGTGCCGCCAAGATTGCATCCAAACTCACCACCAAAGGCCATCTCATGGAGAATGTGGTTGGAAGCCTAAGAAAAGGGGTAAGCACTCGTAGACAATTGGCAAACTATTGTGAACATCACGCGTTTGTCTCTTGTGTTGAACCCCAAAAGGTCTATGAGGCGCTCGAAGACTCAGATTGGCTCAATGCCATGCATGAATAACTCAACAATTTCGAGTACAACAAGGTGTGGAGATTGGTGCCAAGGCCATCGGGAACCACAACGCCATTGGAACCAAGTGGATCTTCAAGAACAAGCAAGATGCTCATGGGAACATCATTCGCAATAAGGCAAGATTGGTAGCACAAGGCTACTCCCAAGTCGAGGGTATCGACTACGGTGAAACCTTTGCTCCGTTGCTCGCCTTTGAATCCATTCGCTTGTTGATTGCTTATGCTGCCCATCACAACTTTAAGTTGCAACAAATGGATGTGAAAAGTGCTTTTCTTAATGGTCCTATTAATGAGTTGGTCTATGTCAAGCAACCCCCCGGGTTCGAGGACCCCTACTTCCCGGATCATGTGTATCAACTCGATAAGGCACTCTATGGCCTTAAACAAGCCCCGCGTGCATGGTATGACCACCTTACCGAGTTGTTACAAGATCGTGGATTTGAAGTGGGGCAAATTGATCCCACTCTTTTTACTAAGAAGGTCAATGGGGAGTTGTTTGTATGCCAACTATAGGTTGATGATATTATCTTTGGTTCCCCTAACAAAGCTTTCAATGAGGAATTTGCCGCTCTCATGACCTTCAATTTCAAGATGTCTTCGATGGGAGAGTTGAAGTTCTTCCTTGGTTTCTATATCAAACAAAGAAGAGAAGGAACCTTCATCAACCAAGCCAAATACACTCAAGACATGCTCAAAAGATTCAAGCTAAGTGATGTCAAGCCGGCTACTACACCAATGCCTACCAAGTGCCAACTTGACATTGATCCCAATGGTAAAGCGGTGGATCAAAAGGTATATCGCTCCATGATTGGCTCCTTGCTTTACCTTTGTGCATCTAGACCGGATATCATGTTGAGTGTGGTAATGTGTGCACGGTTTCAAGTCACGATCAAGGAAAGCCACTATGTGGCGGTCAAGCGAATCTTTCGATATTTGGCTCATACCCCAAACTTTGGCTTATGGTACCCAAGAGGGGAAAACTTCAAGCTTGAAGGATTTACGGATTCTGATTGGGCGGGAGACAAAGTGGATAGGAAGTCCACTTCCGGAGGGTGCCAATTTCTTGGTTGCTCTTTGGTAAGTTGGTCTTCCAAGAAGCAAAGTTGTGTGTCTCTCTCGTCCACCGAAGCGGAATATGTGGCGGCCAGTAGTTGTTGTGCTCAACTCCTATGGATGAGGCAAACTTTATAGGAGTACGGTGTCATTTGTGACAAAGTGCCTCTTTGGTGTGATAATGAAAGTGCCATCAAGATTTCTCTCAACCCGGTGCAACACTTCAATACGAAGCACATTGAGATTCGGTATCACTTCATCTGGGATCACATTAGGCGAGGGGAGATCGAGCTCAAGTATGTCAACACTCATGATAACCTTGCAGATATTTTCACGAAGCCCTTGGATGAAGCAAGATTTCGCGAGTTAAGGCATGAGCTAAATATCATTGATTTGAGCAATGTGACTTGAACCCGTGCACCCCCCACCACACTCAACTTGTTGTCTAGTTTAGGTGTAGGCATGGACATAGGGGGAGTGTTGTTCTCTCAATGAACTCTTCCTCCCCCTATCATGCATAAATAGATCAACTCTTTCACATTAGCCATTTTTGATGGTACTTGTGCTTCAAAGAAGAGTTTTGGTCATGGGCCCAAGGATAATTCTTCGCGGTGCCATACCATCTAACTCAAACATAGGTGGCCTCGGCCACCGCCCTCTCCTTTTGGGAGGTTGTGTCGCTTGGTGTTCTCTTGTTGTCTGTCTGCCTCTAGTTTGTGCGTGTGCTTGTGGCTTCTTTTGTGTGAAAAGTTTCCGTGCAAAGACCTTTCTCTTGTGTTTAAACCGGCGGTGTCTTAAGCTCACGGTACTACCGCGGCCGGCTACGGTACTACCGCGGCCAACCACGGTACTACCACGTGTGGGAGCACGGTACTACTGCCCCCACGCGGCAGTAATTCTTTACTGCCGCCTGGGTGAGCTGTACTACCGCTTCGGTGCGGTACTTCCGCCCGAGCGGTACTACCGCGATGACTTGCGGTACTACCGCGCCGACTTGGGCGCGTTGGGATAAGGACGGGCAGGGGGAGTTCTAACTCCCCCATACCCATTCGAAGTTCCTCCCACGTCGTCTCTCTCTCTCTCTCTCTCGCTCAAGATAGGAGCCGGCGTTCGTCGCCGGATCTCCTCCTCCGGCTGCCCTCCCGTGATTCCGTCCGGTGGGATCCTTCCCACCACGTGCTCTTGCTATGGACCCAGGTTTTTCCCCAATCTTTCCTCGTTTTATTGAGTTCTTTGCCTCTAGGTTGTTGGGGGAGACTTGTGTGTTCTAGAGATTTGTAGGCTTTCTCTGTGCAAGAATAGGATGAAGGAGAGTAGCTTTGCGTAGGAATTATACTTGTTTTGTTGTCTTGCGCTAGGTTTGATCACCGTAGCACTGCCGTTGTTTCGCGGGTCTTTTCAGATTCGAACTGTCGTTTGGATCTGACGCGATGCGGTACTACCGCCCGTCGGGCGCGGTACTACCACTTGCACGGTATTATCGCCCTCCGCACGGTACTATCACGCAAGACATCGCGGCACTAAAATTTTACTACCGCTGCAACCACGGTACTACCGTGACCTAGCACGGTACTACCGCGACTGGGAGCAGTACTAATATTTTAGTACCGCAGGCACTGGCATTACTACCGTGCCTCACATCTATCGCTGGCCATCCTTCACGTATATTTCCTATGTGTTTCTTGTGCTTTGCTGTGGTCTTTGCATTGATCCTCTTTGCGTTCGTTGGTGTTTTGCGTGTGTGTCTCAGGTGGTGGCTCTCGCCGGTCCAATCCCAGTCGTGACACTGGCTCCAAGCGTCTCAAGAACCTAGGTGACGCACTGAGGGCTCCTCCGCCCCAAGCGCAATGTCAAGACTACAGCTAGCAAGTACAAGGAGCCCGCCAAGGGCATGGATGAGATGCCACAATGACCACGTCCGTCTCGTGCAGCTTCACCGTCGACGTGACCCCTCGTTCCTCCGTCGGGGTTGTGAGCTGTTTTGGAACAAGCAACAAACCAACATCTATCCGGATGTCATCAAGAACAAGCAGAATACCTATGTGGATGTGAAATGGATTGACATGCATCACTTGAGGAAGGACAAGTTCCGTGCCTACTTTGGAGAGGCTCGACTTGGTGGAGCAGTTTGGCATTGAGCATGTGATATCCTTTCACCTTGACTATGACCCTGAGCTTATCTGTCAGTTCTTTGCCTCAGTTTACTTTCACCCTGATGAAGAGAGGAGGATGACCTGGATGTCCAATGGCCGTGGCTGATCGCTACCGTAAGGAGTTCATGGATTTGCTCCAGTACACGATGACGGGCTCGACACTCCGTGGGGTGTTCGCCCCATGCCAACTCTGATTCTGCCAACAAGGACAAGCTTGCACCATACTATGTTGAGAAGACGCCCCAAGTGGCAAGATAGGGTTGGTGCTCAACTCTTTTCTGGATATCATGTACCGCATCTTCCGCAACTCATTGTTCCCTCGCATTGGTGACAAGGACAAGGTTCATGCCTATATGGTGGATATGATGCTCATCTGCGAGGAGGCTCGTTTGTCTCAGACTCAGCCACTTGATGTCTCACACATCATGTGGTGTGAGCTTCGGTTTGCGGTGTTCAACCGCAAAGTGCCTATCTATGGGCCCTATCTGTTTCTCACGATCTCAAGACTTGGGAGAAGATGTTCCCTGGTGAGGAGTTCCTTGCCCCTGACTGGATTCGCCATGATCCCATCTGTCTGCGTGTCAAACCCAACTGGGCCAACACTACTACTCGTGCCGAGGCGTCTGCTGCTAGGGCTGCTGCTGATGAGGAGGATGCTGGCGCCGAGAATGTTGCTGAGGGCCATGCTGCTAGGCCTTCCCAGAGCTCCTCTATGCCTTCATGGGCCAAGAAGCTGAAGGACAAGATGAAGACTCTTTTCTGCATGCAAGCCAAGGGGCAGTACAAGACTCACGTGGCATCCAAGGAGAGTCGTCGCCGGGACAGGAAGATCTTGCAGCTATATGGTGAGGATGTGTCTGGCAGGTCTGAGGAGCGCATCACTCCAGAGGCCGAGTGGATGGAGAAGCAAGGCTGTGGACTGATTACGAGGAGGACGCCGAGGAGTCCATCCCTGCTGCCAAGGAGTCCGACGGAGAGGGTTGGGATGAGTTCCCTGCTGCTTGAGCCACCGCTTGTGTGTAGGTGTCCTCTCTGCCTTTTTGGCGTCTCGATGCCAAAGGGGGAGAGAGTGTAGGGATTTGCGAGTCGTGTGTCGTCTTCGTGTTTGGTGTGTTTATTCCTTTCTCGGTTGAACTTCGTTTTAGTTGCTTTTCCTTCATATGGTGTAAGACATATGCACTCTATCTATCTTAGCGAGCTTGTGGTATATTGTGCTATGTTCTGCTTAGATGTTAATTTTCGTGCCTTTGTCTCTAAAATATAGGGGGAGTGGTGATCCTAGTATGTGTGCTATGCAGTCCAAAGCATTCATCCAGGGTGCACACATCTAGGGGGAGCCCGCCTATATTTTGGAGAGGAGGGGTTTGCCCTTGCTCAATATTATCGTATCTTTGTGCAAATCCCGTATTGTCATCAATCCACCAAAAAGGGGGAGATTGTAAGGGCATATTTATCCCTTAAGTGTTTTGGTGATTGGTGACGATACTTTTGCGGACTAATCGTATGCCTTGAGTTTCTCAGATGCTTCATCACTAGGCACGAGACGATTTGGTGCCCCTCGGAGACTATTTAAAACGGCGTTGTTCTACATTTCTCTTTGGTGGTTTTGAGTCGTAGGAGAGCCGTACTATTAAGAGGGGGTCCACGTCGGAAAGGTTTGGGTGGAATCAACACGTACACTTGTCCTTCCTTTCCTTGCACTTTGGAGCATCTTCCCGTTATCACACTTGTGCATAATCCGACGGCTACTGCTGTTCTTGCGGTAGTACTGCTCTAGGGAGCGGTAGTACCGCAAGCACCAGCGGTAGTACCGCTAGGGGTCACGGTAGTACCGCTCCCCTGGAGCCGTAGTACCGCAACTCCCAGGCCTAGTGCTGCTCCAGTACGGTAGTAGGCGCGGATGTAATTTTTTACATCCGCGCCCACACGGTAGTACCGCACGTCTTGCGAGGTAGTACCGCGGGAGGCCACGGTAGTACCGCTCTCTTGGAGCCGTAGTACCGTGGCCCTCATGCCCAGTACCGTTGCGCCGCGGTAGTAGGAGCTGAACTAGAGGATAACGGTTGGATCTTTTCCTCGAGTATAAAAGGTGTGTCTCCTACCTCTAGTTGACTATCTCTTCCATCTCTAAGCTCCATTGTTGCTCCAAGCTCCATTTTGGCCCGATCTCTCTCCCTAGCCAATCAAACTTGTTGATTTGCTCGGGATTGGGTGACAAGGGCCCGATCTACACTTCCACCAAGAGACATTTGATTCCCCCCACTTATCCCTTGCGGATCTTGTTACTCTTGGGTGTTTGAGCACCCTAGACGGTTGAGGTCACCGTGGAGCCATATTCCATTGTGGTGAAGCTTCGTGGTGTCGTTGGGAGCCTCCAATTAAGTTGTGGAGATTGCCCCAACCTTGTTTGTAAAGGTTCGGTTGCCGCCTTCAAGGACACCAATAGTGGAATCATGGCTCTTGCATTGTGCGAGGGCGTGAGGAGATTACGGTGGCCCTAGTGGCTTCTTGGGGAGCATTGTGCCTCCACATCTCTCTAACGGAGACGTACTTCCGCTCAAAAGGAAGGAACTTCGGTAACACATCCTCGTCTCCACCGGCTCCACTCTTGGTTATCTTATCCCTTTACTTGTGCAAGCTTATTTGTGTTTCTATCTTTGCTTGCTCTTGTGCTTGTGTTGATTGCATCATATAGGTTGTTCACCTAGTTGCACATCTAGACAACCTTTATTATTGCAAAGTTTAAATTGGTAAAGAAAAGCTTAAAAATTGTTAGTTGCCTATTCACCCCCCCCCCCCCTCTAGTCAACCATATCGATCCTTTCACCTGGGCCTCAAAGTCTTCCTCTTCTTCTTGTTGTTGTTGTTGGGGAGTGACTTGTTGTTGGGGAGTACTAGGGGAGTCTTCTGGTTGTGGGTGATCAGCCCATGATGCATCTTGAGCAATTGGCGTCAGAGGACGACCAATGCTGATGAGTTCGTTGTTCGTCAGAACAGGCGATGATACCAAGTTGTGTTCGATCCAAGGAAGAACTACATCATCTTCAACATTGTCATTGTGACCAATGTCTTCAGCAGCGATGGGATCAGCTGTTGGAATGTCTTCAGCTTCATGAGCCTCTGTGGAAGCAGGCTCATGAACTATCATCCGTCGTTCTTGGATTTCAGATGCAGGGCGAATCACAGAAATAGGTTCAACAACCAAGGGCTCCGTGGGAGCAGCCCGATTCTTCTTGATTTTGTGTTTCTTCTTGGAGGGAGCACCATCAGAGGCTTCAGGATTTTTCCTTTTTCTGGCTTCAGCCTCAAGAACCCCTCGTCTTCTTACATTCGAAGCGGTTGACTGACCTTTGGCTTCGAGCCACCATGCTGCTTGGGAAGACTATGCGAGGTTCTTCCTGCCTTGAAGGTGCAGATTGATCGCTTGATAGCTTCTTCCTCTTTGCAGCCATTCTGGGTCAATGCCAGACGACAAAGAGCCTTGCGCTTCGGCCTCATTGTAGGCTAGCACACACTTGTCGGCTAGACTCTTCATGCGCTCACGAGAGCCTCTAGCTTCTTCACGCTTCTTGAGAAAGGCTTCTTTGAGCTCGTGCAGCATGATCTTGAAGTTTTTGACATCTTGCACGCTAAGCGCAGCCAAATGCTTCTTGAACTGAGCCTTCTCATAGTCAATCTTATGCTTCAGTTCAACAATGCGCTGAGCAAGAGCTAGCTCAGAAGCAATGGCGCCATTGAAAGAGACGCTGAGGCCAATAGGAAGTTGCAGATCTTCAAAGCTGATGTTTGGGGTGTCAAACCACTCATCAATGAAGTGATGGATGATTGCCACATCAAAGAGAGGCAAATTATTGAAAATCTCTGCTTCTTCTTTGCTCTTGATAAGTTGCTCAAGGGCATCATCTGCAAGATCTTCATCACTGGACAGATCAATGTGCTCTTCTCGCAGAATGGTAGCAGGAGTCAGTGTCAGTTCAATATTCTTGACAATTCTCTTTTTCTTCTCTGTCTTCTTGGAGATACGGGATTGATCTTCAGACTGCACACTGGCTTCAGGAGGTGCAGTGGCCAGTGGCTTCACACATGAAGCTTTTGGAGGAGCAGCTGACTTTGAAACCTTAGCCTTCTTTGGCTTCAGCGACTTTGGGGGAGGAGCTGGGGCTTCATCAGTGTCAGAATCATCATCTGAATGATCCACTTGGGAACCTTGGACCACGATGTGAGTGATGAGGCCGTCAAGGTTGTAGAAGGGACCGATGACATTGGGGGTTGAAGTCTAATCCCAATGACTTCTTGTTTTCATTGGCCGAAGCCTTTGCGTGCTGGAAGTTGCGCTTGAAGAGATTATCGTCACGACACCAGAGCAATGACGTCGGGTCGGCATTTTCAGGCTGAGGTCCACGGACCATACACGGATAGAAACCCTGTGCAATAGCTTCTGCCCTGTTCTTGGGTGGAAGGCCTCGAAAAAGAATGTCACCCCAAGGGCTTTTGATAGCATTCTTCTCAGCGTATTCCTGGGTCACGAACTTGTACTTGAACCATTGTTCAGCCCAATATCGATGAATACATTGGATTCGCGTCTTGCGCTGATTGTAATTCTCTTCGGGATCTGTCTTGTAAAGCTCTGCGAGGTCATCAGGCAGATCTTTTGAGGTTCCCCCACGACGCTGTCTGCCGCCCTTCCTAACTAATTTCTCTGCATCCATGAACGTCAAACTGAATGGTTTTAATACGTTCAAAGGCTTCAAAGACTTGCGTTTGCTGGACAAACAGGAACTGGCTTAGGGAGAATTAATTTGATGTTGTAAGGATTCTGCAAACGAATGCAGACTATGAGAACCAAGGGATTCTCCCACGGACATGTACCTGTGACAGCATTAGAGATGCGAGGGAAGGGGAAGAGGTCATATGCATTCTCAGAAGATTTTGAAGATAAATCAGTTTGATGACATTGACCTCATGATGCGAAGACATTCACTTGTACGTTGAGAGTTGGTTCCAGATTTGTACGAATCCGTGAATAAGTACAAGTGAGGAATCTAACTAGTTGTGAAGCTTAAGTGAATATACTAGGCAGTATGAGATGCAGACAGAACAGATCGAACGTTGTATAGGCAGAAACCAATTTTGGTAAGTAGGATGAATCTTTGAGGATCAAAAAGATGGTAAAAATAGCGTTATATTTACCACTTGAAGAACTGCTAGACGGGAAGAATAGGAGACCGAGCAGTTCAATCCACCGTGCCCTAACTTGGCGACGGAGGACACCTACGGCGGCGGCGGAGAGGACGATGCCCGCGGCCGGCGTGAGGACGGCGTCGGAGAAGTCGCGGCAGCTAAGCGCTTCGTCGCCGGCATCGTCGAGAGTTAGCGGTGGCGCTAGGGTTTTGACGAGGTGGAGAGGTGGAAGAAGGTTTTGTTTACCGCAGGGGACATGTATTTATAAGGAGGTGTGCGGCACAGCGCAATTACGCAGGTGCCCCTGGCGGTTCACTTCTGAGGGGCACGTGGCAAGCATGCAACATACTCTGAGTTGTCCCACGTTCCCACGCCTGCCAGGTTTGTCGGATGGTCGTTCCGGCTTCTCCGGATTTCAACAATAAGGATGAATCATTTAAAACAGACTTAAGGTTTGTCTCTGTGTCTTCTGCTGACAAGGACGCAGAGAAGACATTTGACAGTTTCAATAGAATGCATATGATTTGGACAGATAGAGTTTGAGATAGAAAGCATAGAGTGATTAGGGTCCGATCACATTCACTTAGTTCAAAAGATTCAACTAGGAAGACATAGCTATAAGTGAATGCTGTAGAGGACATAACACTATATATATATATATATATATATATATATATATATATATATATATATATATATATATATATATATATATATATATATATATATATATATATATATATATATAAGAAAGCAACCAAATCAACATAGTGAAGAAAGTCATGAAGATAGGTTGAAGTTGAAGACAAATCAAATGCGAAGATATTGCAGAAATAACGCCATGAGTGAAACACTTCAAACAAAGAAATTTGGTGGTGGCGTTACCCACCGTATAGGAAGTATTAGACCCAGACACGGCGCACAATTATCGTGGCACTCCGAAGTCAAATTCCACGTTAATGTACTCACACTCAGAATGTAAGTCTTCATTGATTGAAGATATACTTTACTTCGTGTGTTGCACATCTAAGTCATCAACATGCATAAGTGTTAGGATGTGTGCATGATCACAAGACATTTGAGGATTCCAAGATATTTAGCTCACATAGTAACTTGCAAAACCTTTTCTCATCCAAGGGCTTTGTGAAGATATCTGCCAGTTGCTCTTCAGTGTTGACGTGAATGATGTCAATATCTTTCTTCATGACATGATCCCTGAGAAAGTGATGACGAATTTCAATGTGCTTTGTCTTCGAGTGCTGGACTGGATTGTTGGCAATCTTGATGGCGCTTTCATTGTCACAGAAGAGAGGTACTTGTTTCAGATTGATGCCATAGTCCTTGAGAGTTTGCTTCATCCATAGAAGCTGAGCACAAGAAGATCCAAAGAGCAATGTATTCAGATTCAGAGTTGAGAGTGATACAGTTCGCTTCTTTGAAGACCAACAGACAAGTGATCGTCCCGAAAGTGACATGTGCCTGATGTAGACTTGCGATCCACCTTGTCACCAGCATAATCAGCATCCGAAAATCCAACCAAATCAAATTTTGAGCCCTTTGGATACCATAATCCGAGTGTTGGGGTGAGCCAAATATCGAAGAATTAAGCTTCACGCCTAAGTGATGCGATTCCTTTAGTGCCGCTTGGAATCGGGCACACATGCAAACACTAAGCATAATATCTGGCCTAGATGCACATAGGTAAAGTAAGGAACCAATCATGGAGCGGTATACCTTTTGATCGAACTCTTTACCATTGTCGTCGAGACCCAGATGGTGTTTGGCTGGCATTGGCGTCGTGTAACCTTTGCAATCTTGCATTCCAAACTTCTTCAGACAATCTTGGAGGTATTTTTCTTGAGATATAAAGATGTCATTCCTTTGTTGATTTAATTTGAAGACCAAGGAAGAACTTGAGCTCTCCCATCATGGACATCTGATATTGCTCTTGCATCATGTATCCAAATTCATCACTATACTTCTGGTTGGTGCAGCCGAAGATAATGTCATCCACATATATTTGGCATACAAACAATTCACCATCATATGTCTTCGTGAAGAGTGTGGGATCAAGGGATCCAGGTTTGAAGCCTTTGCTCTTCAGGAAGTCTTTGATCGTATCATACCAAGCGCGAGGAGCTTGTTTGAGGCCATACAGTGCTTTATTTAGCTTGTACACCATATCAGGATGTTTTGGATCTTCAAAGCTAGGTGGTTGAGCGACGTATACTTCTTCTTCAATCTTGCCGTTGAGAAATGCACTCTTCACATCCATTTGATATAGCAATATGTTGTGGTGGTTAGCATAGGCTAGTAGTATGCGAATAGCTTCAAGCCTAGCTACATGAGAAAATGTTTCATCGAAGTCAACTTGAGTATATCCTTGAGCCACAAGACGTGCTTTGTTTCTGATGACTTGACCATGCTCATCTTGCTTGTTTCGATATATCCATTTTGTGCCGATTATGTTATGCTTGCGAGGTCAGGATGCTTGACAAGTTCCCAAACATTGTTCAGCTTGAACCGTTGAAGTTCTTCTTGCATAGCTTGTATCCATTCTGGTTCCATAAAAGCTTCAGCAACTTTCTTGGGTTCTGATATTGACACAAAAGAAAAGTGCCCACAGAAATTTGCTAGCTGTGTTGCTCTTGAGCGAGTAAGCGGACCAGGTGCATTGATGCTATCGATTATCTTCTCAATCTGTACTTCATTTGCAACTCGAGGATGAACTGGACGAAGACTTTGCTCTTGCTGATCATTGTCATCAGTGGGAGGATTGTCTTGAGATGAGCATTGTCTTCAGTTGGTTAGGTGCGAAATGATAAGTTCTTCTTCAGTGCTGTGCTTGAAGGCATGATTTCACCAGTTCCCATCAGCTTGATAGATTCGCTGGTCGGAGCTTCGTCTAGTGTACTTGGCAGCAGCTCTCTTTGTGAACCATTGGTTTCATCAAATCGCACGTCCATAGTTTCGACGATTTTGTAATGATAGAGGTTGAAGACTCTGTAGGAGTGCGAGTCCTTTCCGTAACCGAGCATGAAGCCTTCGTGAGCTTTGGGTTCAAATTTTGACTTGTGATGAGGATCCTTGATCCAGCACTTAGCTCAAATACTCAAGTAGGCGACATTTGGCTTCTTGCCATAAGGAGCTCATAGGATGTTTTGTTCAGAAGCTTATGGATGTAAACACGGTTGATGACATGACATGCTGTATCAATAGCTTCAGGCCAGAACTTTCTTGGTGTTTTGTACTCGTCGAGCATTGTTCGAGCCATTTCAATGAGGGTTCTGTTCTTGCGCTCTACGATGCCATTTTGCTGAGGTGTGTATGGAGCAGAGAACTCATGAGTGATTCCCATTGTATCCAGATAAAGATCAAGTTCGGTGTTCTTGAATTCAGTTCCGTTGTCACTTCTGATATGCTTGATCTTGACGCCATAATTGTTCATGGCTCGATTGGCGAAGCATCTGAAGACATCTTGCACTTCAGTCTTGTATAGAATTATGTGCACCCATGTGTATCTTGAGTAGTCATCAACAATGACGAAGCCATAGAGACAAGCAGTTGTTGTGAGGGTAGAGTAGTGAGTAGGGCCAAACAAATCCATGTGTAACAGCTCGAAGGGTTGAGATGTCGTCATGATTGTCTTCGAGGGGTGCTTTGCCCTAGTCATCTTTCCGCTTTGAGCACCACACAAATGATCCTTCTTGAACTTGACACCTTCAATGCCTATGACATGCTTCTTCTTGGCGAGTGTGTGTAAGTTCCTCATGCCAAGATGCCCCACCTCCGATGCGAGAGCCAAGATTCAAGCTTTTGCAAGAAGACATACGGCAAGTCTGTGGACCTGCTGAGAAATCTACCATGTATAGATCATCTTTCCTATACCCTTCAAAGACTAGAGACTTATCGATTCCATTAGTACAAGGCAACGATATTTTCCGAATATCACAATCATGTTCAAGTCACAAAGCATTGAGATGGACATCAAGTTGAAACCAAGGGATTCAACAAGCATCACTTTATCCATGTGTTGATCCTTTGAGATTGCAACTCTACCTAGACCCAATACCTTGCTTTTACCAAAGGTCAAGAAATGTGATGTGACTCTTGTCCGATGGGCGTAAGGTTGAGTCCATGAGAAGACTTGATCACCAATCATATGATTAGTGCATCCACTATCCATAATCCATTCTCAAGCATGAGGTGTCATACCCTACAGTACAGTTAGGGGGATAGGCTTCACCAAGAGCATTGTGAAGCATAAACATTTGACGGGCAAGTGGATTATTGAAGCTTAAATCAAGATTAGGACTGATAGGATGAATGGCAAACAATTTAGGAACAAAATACATAGTGAGACCATATGGGCATTTGATCTTGTGCCCTACAAGATGTTTTAGGTCCCCAGCAATATCATCAGACGCCTTTGATTTTCGGCTGGAGACCCTTCCTGCAAAAGAAAGTTAATTCTTCTTAACCACCCACATCTTCAGGGGTGGCTTAGAAGCAATGAGTCTAAGTGCAGCATCTCGAGAACTTCGCTTTGGAGCCCTAGCAAATAGCCTTGCAGGAGATGAATGATACTCATATGAATAAGCGTAAAAGTTCTTAGTTCTATGAACATAGCGGTTTGAAGACACACACTCATATTCATAAGATTGAGTATGGTTTCCCTGCAAAACATTGGCGTTAGGGTGACTCAGGTGAGTCCTCTGTCTGTATGAAGCCTTTGGACCATATGACGCCTTAGGTCTAGGGTTTGTCTTCTTCCTAGGTGGTGTCATGATGACATTCATCGGAAGATTCTCAAGACAGCTTTTGGGAACCCAGATCTTCTTCATATGTGGTCCATTCCTGCGATTAGTACCAATATACCGCAAACACTTCACCATTCGATTCTTGAACAGCTTATAGTTTGCATCAAAGGATTCATCAATGATAATAGGGTTAGCACAGTAAAGCCAGATAAGGTGGATAGATCCATTGAAGGTCCCTTTGTAGCAACCCATGTGGTTTGGGATACTACTCAAAGGCTTCCAAGAGGAACCATCAACGTTCATTTTCCTCTCAACCCAACACCCTCTTTCCTAGGGTTTCGGTTCGAGAATCTGCTTTTGAGGACATCATAAAGTGTCGATGCCCTTTCGGACTTTTATACATCCTGTTTCAAGCAATGTCTTCAACCTAGCATTTTCATCGACAATAGTAGTGGCATCCTCCATGCAGAGGGTTAGTTACCACATCAGTAGTTGAAGACAATGCAACAGATGAGCAGCGATGGAACATTCAACAATGAGGTAGCGTTATCACGCTCAATGCATTTTAGAGATGGTGGTTCAAATCCATCCTGAGCGGAACTGATCTGTTGAGCGCGAAATGACTCATTCTCTTTTTGAAGATCTTCATGAGCCGCTCTCAATTTCTCAAGCTCTTGCTTCCTTTGAAGATAATCATAGGAGAGCTTTTCATGAGTGGTTGAGAGCGATTCATGACAGTTTCAAGTTCTTGGTACTTAGCATGAAGATTTTTTATGTCTTCAACTAAGGACTGTGAACGTGTCATTTCCGCGTCCAACAGGTCATCGCTTTTGTCTAACAGTTTTTGAGTATGTTCCATAGCTCTTTGTTGTTCGGTTGCAATTTTAGCAAGTGTTTTGTAGCTGGGTTTGGATTCACAATCAGAGTCATCTTCACTTGATGTTTGAAAGTAAGAATCACGTGATTTTACCTTGGCACCACGTGCCATGAAGCAGTAGGTGGGAGCACGGTCGTCCTTGTCATCAGCTTCAGCGTTGGTGTGGAAGTCATTGTCTTCAGTGTTGAAGATGGACTTGGCAACATAGGCTGTGGCTAGAGCCAGACTTGCAACACCAGGGTCGGACTCCTCATCAGACTCCACCTCCGCCTCCTCAGAAGCAGACTCCTCCTCTAAATCCATTTCCTTGCCAACAAAAGCACGAGCCTTGCCAGATGAGCTCTTCTTATGAGATGAAGACTTTGATGAGGACTTGGAAGAAGACTTTGAAGATTTCTTCTTCTTCTTGTCATCAGAATCAGATTCCTTGCTCTTCTTCTTCTTCTTCTCATTGTCCCACTGCGGACACTCAGAGATATAGTGTCCAGTTTTCTTGCACTTGTGACATGTTCTCTTCTTGTAGTCATGAGTGGAAGCTTCATCATTTCTTGAGCTGGATCGTGAAGACTTTCAAGCCTTTCTTCCTAGTGAACTTCGAACTTCTTCACAAGCATAGCAAGTTCCTTTCCAATGTCTTGGGATCATCGTAACCGCAATGATTCTTCTTCGATGAGGAAACAACTTTTGCCTTCAAAGCGAGTTCGGCCATAGTTGGGGCCATAGATATCTCTTTTCTCGAAAGCTGGAACTCATGTGTGTTGAGCCTCTCAAGTATGTCGACGGATCGATTGTCTTGAAGTCGTATGTTCTTGTATCATGAGGGCAAGGGTGTCAAAGGAGCTGTCAAGTGATCTCAAGAGTGTCTTGACGATTTCATGCTTGGTAATCTCAGTGGCGCCGAGAGCATGAAGCTCATTTGTGATGTCAGTGAGGCGATCAAACGTGAGCTGGACATTTTCATTGTCGTTTCTCTTGAAGCGGTTGAAGAGGTTGCGAAGAACACTGATCCTTTGATCTCTCTGGGTTGAGACGCCTTTGTTGACCTTGGATAGCCAGTCCCAGACTAGCTTCGACGTTTCCAGAGCACTCACATGGCCATACTGTCTTTTGTTCAGATGACCACCGATAATGTTCTTGGCAGTTGAGTCCAGTTGAATGAACTTCTTGACATCAGCAGGGGTGACACCTTCACCAGTTTTGGGAACGCCGTTCTTGACGACATACGAGAGGTCGACATCAATGGCTTCAAGATGCATGCGCATCTTATTCTTCTAGTAGGGATAGTCAGTTCCATCGAACACGGGGCAAGCAGCGGAGACTTTGATTATCCCTGCAGTCGACATAGCTAAAACTCCAGGTGGTTAAACCAAATCACACAGAACAAGGGAGTACCTTGCTCTGATACCAATTGAAAGTGCTAGTTATCGACTAGAGGGGGGGTGAATAGGCGATTTTTAGGAAAGTCTTCAAAACATGGAAGTTTCGAAGACAGGCAATAAAAATGACCTAATTGATATGCAGCGGAAGATAAACTACAACAAGCAAACCATAGTCAAGCATGCAATAACGTGAAAGTACAAGACTAATAGCAGCTTGGTAGTAAGGATCAAGATGGAAGATAGTGAGAAGCCAATCAACAAAAGTAGTCAAGCAATGAAGTCAAACAGGTATGACAAATAGGCAATGACTTCACGAAGACAAACTCTAAGTAAGGAGAGGAGAAGATAGAACCACCACTTGTTGAAGACACAGATTTGTTGGACCAGTTCGATTCTTTGTGACAAGCTGTACATCTGTTAGGGAGGCTGAGATTCAACTCAGAAGACCGCGTCTTCACCTTATTCCCCTTGAGCTAAGAACACACAGTCCTCGCCCAATCACTCTGGTAAGTCTTCAAGGTAGACTTCCGGACCTTCACAGACTGCGTTCACTGGCAATCCACAATGACTCTTGGATGCACAGAACGCGACGCCTAACCGGCCGGAGGATTCCACAGTCCTCAAGTGTAATAAGTCTTCGAGTCACGAGCAGAAAGACTTGATGATGCCTAACACTCTTTGGCTCTAGGTGTTTGGGCTTTGTCCTTGCAAGGATTTCTCTCTCTCAAAGGCTTCGAGGTGGGTTGCTCTCAAACGACAAAATCCGTGCACTAACTCTGAGCAGCCACCAATTTATGGTGTAGGGGGTGGGCTATTTATAGCCACTAGGCAACCCGACCTGATATGTCCGAAATGACCCTGGGTCACTAAGGAACTGACACGTGTTCCAACGGTCAGATTTCAAACACACATGGCAACTTTACTTGGGCTACAAGCAAAGCTGACTCATCCAGCTCTGGATAAGATTTGCTCTCATTGTCTTCGCTCGAAGACATAGGATTTGGGTTGAGCATCACTTCAGTCATTCTGACTTTGTTCACTTGGACCCCACTTAACAGTATGGTGGTTCCTATGACTCAACAAAGAAGAAAAGGAAACAACGAAACAACACAGTCTTCGCGCTTCGAAGTCTTCACTCAATGTCTTCTCATGTCATAGTCTTCAATATGAATATCTTCATATGCCACCATTGTCTTCAATGTCTTCATACATTTTTAGGGGTCATCTTCGGTAGGTGAACCGAATCAATGAGGGACACTACCTGTGTTATCCTGCAATTCTCACAAACACATTAGTCCCTCAACCAAATTTGTCGTCAATACTCCAAAACCAACTAGGGGTGGCACTAGATGCACTTACAATTGGAGTAGAAGCCGGCTTGACATCACTTAGCTTGAATCTTTTTAGCATGTCTTGAGTATATTTGGCTTGGTTGATGAAGGTACCTTCCTTTCTTTGTTTGATATCAAAACCAAGGAAGAACTTCAACTCTCCCATCGAAGACATCTTGAACTTGGAGGTCATGAGAGCGGCAAATTCCTCATTGAAAGCTTTGTTAGGGGAACCAAAGATAATATCATCAACATATAGTTGGCATACAAACAACTCCCCTTTGACCTTCTTAGTAAAAAGAGTGGGATCGATTTGCCCCACCTCAAATCCACGATCTTGTAACAACTCGGTAAGGTGGTCATACCACGCTCGTGGGGCTTGTTTAAGGCCATAGAGTGCCTTATCGAGTTGATACACATGATCCGGGAAGTAGGGATCCTCGAACCCGGGGGGTTGCTTGACATAGACCAACTCATTAATAGGACCATTAAGAAAAGCACTTTCACATCCATTTGTTGCAACTTAAAGTTGTGATGGGAAGCATAAGCAATCAACAAACGTATGGATTCAATATGAGCAACGGGAGCAAAGGTTTAACCGTAGTCGATACCCTCGACTTGGGAGTAGCCTTGTGCTACCAATCTTGCCTTGTTGCGAATGATGTTCCCATGTGCATCTTGCTTGTTCTTGAAAATCCACTTGGTTCCAATGACGTTGTGGTTCCCCGATGGCCTTGGCACCAATATCCAAACCTTGTTGTACTCGAAGTTGTTGAGTTCTTCATGCATGGCATTGAGCCAATCCGAGTCTTCGAGCGCCTCATAGACCTTTTGGGGTTCAACACAAGAGACAAACGCGTGATGTTCACAATAGTTTGCTAATTGTCTACGAGTGCTTACCCCCTTTCTTAGGCTTCCAACCACATTTTCCATGAGATGGCCTTTGGTGGTGAGCTTGGAAGCAATCTTCACGGCACGACGCTCTAATTCCTCCTCGGATGTGGAAGGAGGAGGGTTAACTTGATTATATTGAGCGACGTCTTGAGCTTGTTCTTGTTCTTGATCTTGCTCGAGGGGGAAAACTTGACCTTGGGCATCATTTGGAGGTTCACCACAATCTTGAGATTGATCTTGCCTTTGGTCTTGTTCACGAGGTTGAGGGCCTTCATTTTGTTCTTCGGAAGCGTGTGGGTCTTGAGGAGGTGATGGCTCCACTTGAGTGGAGCATTGTCCTTCTCCTTCGGCCACAAGGGGTTCCTCAATGGGTAGAATATGACCAATACCCATTCTTCTTATGGCTTGGGGAGGAATTTCATCACCTACATCACACGTACCACTTTGCTCCACTTGGGAGCCGTTATTTTCGTCAAACTCCACGTTACACGTCTCCTCAATGAGTCCGGTGGACTTGTTGAGAACACGGTAAGAATGAGAGTTTGTAGCATAACCAACAAATATGCCCTCATAGGCTCTAGCCTCAAATTTAGACAAACGAACACCTTTCTTGAGAATGAAACACTTACACCCGAACACCCGGAAGTACTTGAGATTGGGCTTGTTCCCGGTGAGTATCTCATACGGAGTCTTGTTCAAACCTTTGCGGAGATAGAGCCGATTGGATGCATGACATGCGGTGTTGATGGCTTCGGCCAAAAAGTTGTATGGAGACTTGAACTCTGCCATCATGGTCATTGCCGCATCCATCAACGTCCGGTTCTTCCTCTCCGCAACACCATTTTGTTGAGGGGTATATGGTGCAACATATTGATGCTTGATCCCCTCATCACTAAGAAACTCATCCAAGGTGTAGTTCTTGAACTCGATGCCGTTGTCACTTCATATAGTCAAGATCTTTGCATTATGTTGACGTTGAGCTTCATTTGCAAAGTGGATGACGGTTTGTTGAGTCTCACTCTTCCTCTTGAAGAAGTATACCCAAGTGTATCTTGAATAATCATCCACAATCACCAAGCAATACTTTCTACCTCCAAGACTATCAAAAGAAGGAGGCCCAAAGAGATCCATGTGAAGGAGCTCCAAGGGTCTCTTCGATTAGATGATGGTCGTGGGAGGGTGGGCCTTCTCATGGAGCTTTCCTTCAATACAAGCACGGCAAGCACGATCTTTGGCAAAACTAACATTTGTTAGTCCACGGACATGGTCCCCCTTGAGAAGACTTTGCAAAGATATCATATTGACGTGGGCTAAACGGCGATGCCAAAGCCATCCCACGTCAACTTTAGCCATTAGGCATGTCGCGGTCTTAGTGGGTCGCTCCAAAAAGTTTATCACATATAGACCATTCTCGACATGCCCAACAAAGGCTACTTTAAGAGTCTTGCTCCACAAGAGGGTCACGGTATCAATGTCAAAGAAAGTGACAAAGCCCATGAGTGCAAGTTGACAAACGGAAAGTAAATTGTATGCAAGGGACTCAACAAGCATGACTTTCTCGATCGTTAGATCATGAGAAATGACAACCTTGCCAAGACCCAATACCTTAGAATGTGTAGCATCACCCCATATTCGACACTGGTGGGCATAGATGGAATCTTTTGCACGTCCACCACCAAGTCCTTGCTCCCGGTCATATGATTTGTTGCTCCACTATCGAGCAACCATGATCCCCCACCGGAAGCAAACACCTACAAGAGATCAATGCTTGGTTTTAGGTACCCATTTAGTAATGGGTCCTTTGATGTTAGTAACAAGGGTCTTAGGAACCCAAATAGACCGTTCAATGTACTCATAAGGAGAACCAACAAATTTAGCATAAACATGCCCATCACTAGCACGGCACAACACATATGATGGGTTAAAGTCGCCGGCTTTGTTGGAGGAGATGGTTTTGCTCTTTTTGACATCAACACCCTTCAAATTTTCCTTCTTCTCCTTAGGAGCACCCTCTCCCTCTTTTACAAAAGTTTGCTTGATAGGAAGAGGTCGTTTGGTCTTGTCGTTCTTCTTCTTGTTCTTGGACTTGGGTGCAAACCCAATTCCCTTCTTGGCCACAACTTCCTTTCGATTGCTCAAAAGATCGTTGAGATTCTTTTCACCTTGAATGCAAGTCACAAGGCCTTTCTCAAGTTGATCCTTCAACTTGGCATTCTCCTCCACAAGATGCACATGCTCACAACACGGGTTAGTAGCATATGCATCATCAATTAATACCATATGAGGAAAGGTGTCCTTTTCCTTGGTTAGCTTAACTTGGAGTTGAGCATGAGACTCCTTGAGGTTAGCATGCGCACCCTTCAAGACCTTGTGGGCCTTGTCAAGTATATCAAACTCCTCCTTGAGTCTAGCATGATCAACCCCAAGTTTAGCCTGTTGGGGAACGTAGCAGAAATTCAAAATTTTCCTACGTGTTACCAAGATCTATCTATGGAGAAACCAGCAACGAGGGGAAGGAGAGTGCATCTACATACCCTTGTAGATCGCTAAGCGGAAGCGTTCAAGAGAACGGGGTTGATGGAGTCGTACTCGTCGTGATCCAAATCACCGACGATCCTAGCGCCGAACGGACGGCACCTCCGCGTTCAACACACGTACAACCGGGGCGTCTCCTCCTTCTTGATCCAGCAAGGGAGAGGAGAAGTTGAGGAAAACTCCGACAACACGACGGCGTGGTGGTGATGGAGCTCGTGGTTCTCCCAAGCAGAGCTTCGCTAAGCACTACGGAGGAGGAGGAAGTGTTGGAGGAGGGAGGGCTGCGCCAGGAAGGTCCGCTGCCCTCTCTCCCTCACTATATATAGGGGTAAGGGGGTGGAGGAGGCGCCTAGGGTTCCCTAGGGGAGGCGGCCCACAGGGAAACCCTAGATGGGTTTGGGCGCCCCCACCCCTAGGAAACTTGCCCCCAAGCCGGGAAGGGGCTGCCCTAGGGAGGCGCCCCACCTCTCCTGGTTACGTGAGAGGGGCTGGGAGGGCGCACCACCCCTTAGTGGGCTGGTTTGCCCCTTCCCTTTGGCCCATGAGGCCCTCCAACACTTGCCGGGCTCCCAAACACCTTTCGGTCATGCTGGCCATAGCACAGTACCCCGGAACACTTCCGGACTCCAATACCCTTCGTCCAATATATCGATCTTCACTGACGGAACATTCCGGAACTCCTCGTGACGTCCGGGATCACATCCGGGACTCCGAACAACCTTCGGTAACCACATACTATTTCCCATAACAACTCTAGCGTCACCGAACCTTAAGTGTGTAGACCCTACGGGTTCGGGAACCATGCGATATGACCGAGGCGTTCTCCGGTCAATAACCAACAGCGGATCTGGATACCCATGTTGGCTCCCACATGTTCCACGATGATCTCATCGGATGAACCACGATGTCGAGGATTCAATCAATCCGTATTCAATTCCCTTTGTCTAGCGGTATTGTACTTGCCCGAGATTCGATCGTCGGTATCCCGATACCTTGTTCAATCTCGTTACGGCAAGTCTCTTTACTCGTTCCGTAACACATCATCCCGTGATCAACCCCTTGGTCACATTGTGCACATTATGATGATGTCCTACCGAGTGGGCCCAGAGATACCTCTCCGTCAACCGGAGTGACAAATCCAGCTCGATTCGTGCCAACCCAACAGATACTTTCGGAGATACCTGTAATGAACCTTTATAGCCACCCGATTCGTTGTGACGTTTGGTACACCCAAAGCATTCCTACGGTATCCGGGAGTTGCACAATCTCATGGTCTAAGGAAATGATACTTGACATTAGAAAAGCTTTAGCATACGAACTACGATCTTTGTGCTAGGCTTAGGATTGGGTCTTGTCCATCACATCATTCTCCTAATGATGTGATCCCGTTATCAATGACATCCAATGTCCATGGTCAGGAAACCGTAACCATCTATTGATTAACGAGCTAGTCAACTAGAGGCTTACTAGGGACATGGTGTTGTCTATGTACCCACACATGTATCTGAGTTTCCTTTCAATACAATTATAGCATGGATAATAAACGATTATCATGAACAAGGAAATATACTAATAACTAATTTATTATTGCCTCTAGGGCATATTTCCAACAGTCTCCCACTTGCACTAGAGTCAATAATCTAGTTCACATCGTCATGTGATTAACACTGATAAGTCACATCGCCATGTGACCAACATCCAAAGAGTTTACTAGTGTCGTAAACTAGTTCACATCATCATGTGATTAAGACTCAATGAGTTACGAGGTTTGATCATGTTTTGCTTGTGAGAGAGGTTTTAGTCAGCGGTGCGAACCTTTCAGATCCGTGTGTGCTTTGCAAATTTCTAGGTCATATTATAAACGCTGCTTCCATGCTCCACTTGGAGCTATTCCAAATGGTTGCTCCACTATACGTATCCGGTTTGCTACTCAGAGTCACTCGGATAGGTGTTAAAGCTTGCACCGACGTAACCCTTTACGCCAAACTCTTTATCACCTCCATAATCGATAAACATGTCCTTATTTACTCCAAGGACAATTTTGACTGCTGTCCAATGATCCATTCATGGATCATTCTTGTACCCTTGAGTGACTCATGGCAAGGCACACTTCCTAAGCGGTACACAAGATAGCATACTTGTAGAGCCTACGTCTAAGGCATAGGGGCGACCTTCGTCCTTTCTCTCTTTTCTGCCGTGGTCGAGCTTTAAGTCTTAACTTCATACCTTACATCTCGAGCAAGAACTCCTTCTTTGGTGATCCATCTTGAACACCTTCAAGATCATGTCAAGGTATATGCTCATTTGAAAGTACCATTAAGCGGTTTTGATCTATCCTATAGATCTTGATGCTCAATGTTCAAGTAGCTTAATACAGGTTTTCACTTGAAAAACACTTTTCAAATAACCCTATATGCTTTCCAGAAATTCTACATCATTTCCGATCAACAATATGTCAACAACATATACTCATCAAAAATCTATAGTGCTCCCACTCACTTCTTTGGAAATACAAGTTTCTCATAAACTTTGTATAAACCCAAAATCTTTGATCATCTTATCAAAGAGTATATTCCAACTCCGAGATGCTTACTCCAGTCCATGGAAGGATCACTGGAGCTAGCATACCTTTCAGCATCCTTAGGATCGACAAAACCTTTCTGATTGTATCTCATACAACCTTTCCTTACGGAAACTGGTAA
This sequence comes from Aegilops longissima, assembly GCA_021605205.1. Lineage (NCBI taxonomy): Eukaryota > Viridiplantae > Streptophyta > Magnoliopsida > Poales > Poaceae > Aegilops > Aegilops longissima. Next base: position 641,663,193 of record CM038676.1, on the reverse strand, counting down.
GGAAACTCGTTTTGACATCCATCGCTAGATTTCATAAATGCAGCTAATGCTAACATGATTCCGACGGACTTAAGCATCGCTACGGATGAGAAAATCTCATCGTAGTCAACTTGTGAAAACTCTTTGCCACAAGTCGAGCTTCATAGACGGTGACATTACCGTCCACGTCCGTCTTCTTCTTAAAATCCATTTATCTCAATAGCTTGCCGATCATCGGGCAAGTCCACCAAAGTCCATGCTTTGTTACGATACATGGATCCTATCTCGGATTTCATGGCCTCTAACCATTTGTCGAATATGGGCCCACCATCGCTTCTCCATAGCTCGTAGGTTCATTGTTGTCTAGCAACATGACCTTCAAGACAGGATTCTTGTACCACTCAAGCGATCGCATCCTTGTCACCCCACGAGGTGCGGTAGTGACTTGATCCAAGTTTCATGATCACTATCATAAGCTTCTACTTCAATTGGTGTAGGTGCCACAGAACAACTTCATGTGCCCTGCTACACACCAGTTGTAGTGACGGTTCAATAACCATATCAAGTCTCCACCATCCTCCCACTCAACTTTTGAGACAAACTTTTCCTCGAGAAAGGACCTGATTCAAGAAACAATCCCTATTGCTTTCGGATCTGAATTAGGAGGTATACCCAACTGTTTTGGGTGTCCTATGAAGATGCATTTTATCCGCTTTGGGTTCGAGCTTATCAACCTGAAACTTTTTCACATAAGCGTCGCAACCCCAAACTTTTAAGAAACGACAACTTAGGTTTCTCCAAACCATAGTTCAAACAGGGTCGTCTCAATGGAATTATGTGGTGCCCTATTAAAGTGAGTGCGGTTGTCTCTAATGCCTAACCCCTGAACGATAGTGGTAATTCGATAAGAGACATCATGGTACACACCATATCTAATAGGGTGCAATTATGATGTTCGGACACACCATCACACTATGGTGTTCGGTAGTATTAATTGTGAAACAATTTCCACTATGTCTTAATAGCGTGCAAAGCTCAGTAACTCAGATACTCATCTCTATGATCATATCATAGACATTTTATCCTCTTGTCACGATGATCTTTAACTTCACTCTGAAATTACTTGAACCATTCAATAATTCGACTTGTGTTTCATCAAGTAAATATACTCAGTATCTACTCAAATCATCTGTGAAGTAAGAACATAACGATATCCACTGCGTGCCTCAGCATTCATTGGACTGCACACATCAAAATGTATTACTTCCAACAAGTTGCTTTCTTGTTCCATTTCACTGAAAAACGAGGCTTTCAGTCATCTTGCCCATGTGGTATGATTTGCATGTCTCAAGTGATTCAAAATCAAGTGAGTCCAAACGGTCCATTTGCATGGAGTTTCTTCATGCATATACACCAATAGACATGGTTCGCATGTCTCAAACTTTTCAAAAACGAGTGAGTCCAAAGATCCATCAACATGGAGCTTCTTCATGCTCTATACCAATATGACTCAAATGGCGATGCCACAAGCAGGTGGTACTATCATTACTATCTTATATCTTTTGGCATGAAAATGTGTATCACTACGATCGAGATTCAATAAACCATTCCTTTAGGTGCAAGACCATTGAAGGTATTATTCAAATAAATAGAGTAACCATTATTCTCCTTAAATGAATAGCCGTATTGCGATAGACATAATCCAATCATGTCTATGCTCAACGCAATCACCAAATGACAATTATTCAGGTTTAATACTAATCTTGATGGTAGAGGGAGCGTGCGATGTTTGATCAAATCAAACTTGGAAACACTTCCAACACATATCGTCAGCTCACCTTTAGCTAGTCTCCGTTTATTCCGTAGCTCTTTTATTTCGAGTTACTAACACTTAGCAACCGAACCGGTATCTTAATACCCTGGTGCTACTAGGAGTACTAGTAAAGTATACATTAACATAATGTATATCCAATATACTTCTATCGACCTTGCCAGCCTTCTCATCTACCAAGTATCTAGGGTAATTCTGCTCCAGTGTCTGTTCCCCTTATTACAGAAGCACTTAGTCTCGGGTTTGGGTTCAACCTTGGGTTTCTTCACTAGAGCAGCAGCTGATTTGCCGTTTCATGAAGTATCCCTTCTTGCCCTTGCCCTTCTTGAAACTAGTGGTTTCACCAACCATCAACAATTGATGCTCCTTCTTGATTTCTACTTTCGCGGTGTCAAACATCGTGAATACCTCAAGGATCATCATATTTATCCCTGATATGTTATAGTTCATCATGAAGCTCTAGCAGCTTGGTGGCAATGACTTTGGAGAAACATCACTATCTCATCTGGAAGATCAACTCCCACTCGATTCAAGTGATTGTTGCACTCAGACAATCTGAGCACAAGCTCAACGATTGAGCTTTTCTCCCTTAGTTTGCAGGCTAAGAAAATCGTCGGAGGTCTTATACCTTTTGACGTGGGCACAAGCCTGAAATCCCAATTTCAGCCCTCGAAACATCTTATATGTTTCGAGAAACGTCTTTGGTGCCTCTACTCTAAACCATTTAACTGAACTATCACGTAGTTATCAAAACGTGTATGTCCGATGTTCGCAACATCCACAGGGCGGCGTTTGGGGTTCAACACACGAGCGGTGCATTAAGGACATAAGCTTTCTATCGTCCGCATAATCGCTCTCGTCAACTTTCAACTATATTTTCTCTAGGAACATATCTAAGCAGTGGAACTAAAGCGCGAGCTTACGATATAATTTGCAAAGATCTTTTGACTATGTTCAGGATAATTAAGTTCATCTCATGAACTCCCACTCAGATAGACATCCCTCTAGTCATCTAAGTGATTACATGATCCGAGTCAACTAGGCCGTGTCCGATCATCACGTGAGACGGACTAGTCATCATCGGTGAACATCTTCATGTTGATCGTATCTACTATACGACTCATGCTCGACCTTTCGGTCTCTTGTGTTCGAGGCCATGTCTGTACATGCTAGGCTCGTCAAGTCAACCTAAGTGTTTCGCGTGTGTAAATCTGGCTTACACCCGTTGTATGTGAGCGTAAGAATCTATCACACCCGATCATCACGTGGTGCTTGAAACGACGAACTTTCTGGCGGTGCACAGTTAGGGGAACACTTTCTTGAAATTTTAATGAGGATCATCTTATTTACTACCGTCGTTCTAAGCAAATAAGATGTATAATCATGATAAACATCACATGCAATCAAATAGTGACATGATATGGCCAATATCATATTGCTCCTTTGATCTCCATCTTGAGGGCTCCATGATCATCATCGTCACCGGCATGACACCATGATCTCCATCATCGTGTCTCCATGAAGTTGTCTCGCCAACTTATTACTTCTACTACTATGGCTACGGTTAGCAATAAAGTAAAGTAATTGCATGGCGTTGTTCAATGACACGCAGGTCATACAATAAATAAAGACAACTCCTATGGCTCCTGCGGTTGTCATACTCATCGACATGCAAGTCGTGATTCCTATTACAAGAACATGATCAATCTCATACATCACATATCATTCATCACATTCTTCTTGGCCATATCACATCACATAGCATACCCTGCAAAAACAAGTTAGGCGTCCTCTAATTGTTGTTTGCATGTTTTACGTGGCTGCTATGGGTTTCTAGCAAGAACGTTTCTTACCTCGCAAAACCACAACGTGATATGCCAATTGCTATTTACCCTTCATAAGGACCCTTTTCATCGAATCCGTTCCGACTAAAGTGGGAGAGCGGCACCGCTAGCCACCTTATGCACCAAGTGCATGTCGATCGGTGGAACCTGTCTCACGTAAGTGTACGTGTAAGGTCGGTCCGGCCGCTTCATCCCACAATACCGTCGAAACAAGATTGGACTAGTAACGGTAAGCATATTGAACAAAATCAACGCCCACAACTACTTTGTGTTCTACTCGTGCAAAGAATCTACGCAATAGACCTAGCTCATGATGCCACTTGTTGGGGAGCGTGCAGAAATTCAAAATTTTCCTCGTGTCACCAAGATCTATCTATGGAGAAACCAGCAACGAGGGGAAGGAGAGTGCATCTACATACCCTTGTAGATCGCTAAGCGGAAGCGTTCAAGAGAACGGGGTTGATGGAGTCGTACTCGTCGTGATCCAAATCACCGATGATCCTAGCGCCGACCGGACGGCACATCCGCGTTCGACACACGTACAGCCCGGGGACGTCTCCTCCTTCTTGATCCAGCAAGGGGAGAGGAGAAGTTGAGGGAAAACTCCGACAACCGACGGCGTGGTGGTGATGGAGCTCGTGGTTCTCCGTGAGCCGCTAAGCACTACGGAGGAGGAGGAAGTGTTGGAGGAGGAGGGCTGCGCCAGGGGAAAGGTCCGGCTGCCCTCTCTCTCCCTCACTATATATAGGGGTAAGGGGGGTGGAGGAGGCGGCCACAGGGGAAACCCTAGATGGGTTTGGGCGCCCCCACCCCCTAGGAAACTTGCCCCCCAAGCCGGGAAGGGGCTGCCCTAGGGAGGCGCCCCACCTCTCCCGGTTACGTGAGAGGGGCTGGGAGGCGCACCACCCCTTAGTGGGCTGGTTTGCCCCTTCCCCTTTGGCCCATGAGGCCCTCCAACACTTGCCGGGGCTCCCGAAACACCTTTCGGTCATGCTGGCCATAGCCTGGTACCCCCGGAACACTTCCGACTCCAATACCCTTCGTCCAATATATCGATCTTCACCGCCGGACCATTCCGGAACTCCTCGTGACGTCCGGGATCACATCCGGGACTCCGAACAACCTTCGGTAACCACATACTATTTCCCATAACAACTCTAGCGTCACCGAACCTTAAGTGTGTAGACCCTACGGGTTCGGGAACCATGCAGACATGACCGAGACGTTCTCCGGTCAATAACCAACAGCGGGATCTGGATACCCATGTTGGCTCCCACATGTTCCACGATGATCTCATCGGATGAACCACGATGTCGAGGATTCAATCAATCCCGTATTCAATTCCCTTTGTCTAGCGGTATTGTACTTGCCCGAGATTCGATCGTCGGTATCCCGATACCTTATTCAATCTCATTACCGGCAAGTCTCTTTACTCGTTCCGTAACACATCATCCCGTGATCAACCCGTTGGTCACATTTTGCACATTATGATGATGTCCTACCGAGTGGGCCCAGAGATACCTCTCCGTCAACCGGAGTGACAAATCCCAGTCTCGATTCGTGCCAACCCAATAGATACTTTCGGAGATACCTGTAATGAACCTTTATAGCCACCCGATTCGTTGTGACGTTTGGTACACCCAAAGCATTCCTACGGTATCCGGAGTTGCACAATCTCATGGTCTAAGGAAATGATACTTGACATTAGAAAAGCTTTAGCATACTGAACTACGATCTTTTGCTAGGCTTAGGATTGGGTCTTGTCCATCACATCATTCTCCTAATGATGTGATCCGTTATCAATGACATCCAATGTCCATGGTCGGAAACCGTAACCATCTATTGATTAACGAGCTAGTCAACTAGAGGCTTACTAGGGACATGGTGTTGTCTATGTACCCACACATGTATCTGAGTTTCCTTTCAATACAATTATAGCATGGATAATAAATGATTATCATGAACAAGGAAATATACTAATAACTAATTTATTATTGCCTCTAGGGCATATTTCCAACATAGCCTTCTCGGAAGCTAGCACACGAGACACGACAAGAGCATGATCAAGATCTTTCTTTAACTTAGCATGGTCATTGTTGTATGACTCCTCAAGAGTCAAACGATGACCACGCTCTTCCTCAAGAGCATTAGAGAGATCCGATATCTCATCGGCATAGTCACGACTATGACTTTCCATCTTAGAGATGGTATCTTCGTGAGCCTCGATCATGGCATTGGCTTCACCAAGTTGTTCCAAGAGAGCAACAAAATGCTTCTTGGATTTGCCCTTGAGCTTACTCATGAACGACTCAAATTTATTCACATCCTCATTAGATCCCTCATGATCATCAATGCAAAGAGGGATTAGTAATGATGGTGGTTTTGATGTTGGGAGTTACCTTGTTAGAGGCTTTAGCCATGAGGCACTTGGCGGTGATGTTCTCGTTGGGTGAATCAAAGAGAGACACCCGGGGAGTGGTAGCAATGGCAACGGAGGCCATGGCCATTGCTTCTCCATTTCCATCATCATCGTCATCCTCATGGTATTCTTCTTGAACCACCAACCCACGAGTAGGAGGATTCTTGGTGAAGTTGTTCTTGTTTGGGAAGGACTTGGCTTTGTCTTTTCGGATGAACTTGCCACCATTGTCTTCCCGCTTCTCGTAAGGACAATCCGCAACGAAATGGCTCACATTGCCACAGTTGAAACAAGGTCTAACTCGTTGCTTGCCCTTGAAGCCACTTGAGTTGTTCTTGTTGAAGTTGGGTCTTGTATTCTTCTTGCTCCAAAATTGTCTTGAAGCAAGAGCCATGTGCTCATGATAGTCATATTTCGTGTCTTCGGGGTTGCTCTCCTCTTCTTCCTCTTCTTCCACAATAACCTTGGCCTTCAAGGCAAGGTTGGGCTTCTTTGCCCTTTGAGAACGGAGCACCGCATTGTTGGCGGTCTTGTCCAAGATGCTCATTGCAACAAACTCATCCAACACTTCACTTGAGGTCATGGAGTGGAAGTCCGGTCTTTGACGAATGACGGAGGACATGGCCTTGTTGTAGGGCATCATGGCCTTGAGGAACTTGCGCTTGATCCAATTGTCATCCGTGTCCTTGCTCCCATGATCTCGGAGTGAGACCGCTAGTTTGGTCACTCTTCGAAAGAGCTCCCGAGGTTCTTCATCTTCTTTCATTGCAAACTCATCGGCTTCATCTTGCACCACTTCATAGTTGGAGCGTTGAATGCTAGCACTTCCTCGATAGAGGGACACAACACATTGCCATGCGTCTTTAGCCATGGCATGAGGTCGAAGATGAGGGAGATCTTTGGGAAGGATTGCATCTTGGATGATGAAGAGAGCACTCTCATTGAATTGATTATCCACCACTTCTCTCGGGGTAAACTTGCTTCGGTCATGTGGATAGAAACCTTCTTCAATAATTCTCCAAAGGTTAGTATTCACATGATTTAAATGACGCTTGAAGCGATACACCCAAGAATCAAAATCCCAATTTTTCACAATCTTAGGAGGAGGACCGGCATGATTTAAATGAGTAGAGGGAATCGGTCCACCATAAATTGGAGGTTCCACATTAGCAAAGATGCCGGTGCCATTTCTACCACTAGTAGAAGGACCCTTTTCACTATTAGCTTCCCCCTTGTCGGAGTTAGCATCCGTCACCTTGTTAGCGGGATCACCCACTTTCAACGGCGAGGTAGGTAGTTTAAGTCCTTCTAAGAATTTATTAAACATGCTTTCAACCATGGTTGTCATGGAGGTTTTCAATGTGTCCAAGGCCACATTGAATTCCTCCTGCGGACAACGCGTTTCCCATTACCCGTAGACGAGATCGCATTCACACCGGAGTGCTCCTCCTCCCCACCATCTACGGTGTCAACCATACTCTTCGGATGGCAAAGTCCTTAATAAAGAGACGAGGCTCTGATACCAATTGAAAGGATCGATATAGTTGACTAGAGGGGGGTGAATAGGCAACTAACAATTTTTTACTTTTCTTTACCAAATTAAACTTTGCATCAAAGTAGGTTTTCGAGATATGCAACTAAGTGAACAACCTATATGATGCAACAACAACAAGCACACAAGTAAGTAAGGGAAACAACACAATTAAGCTAGCAAAAGTAAAGGCACGAGATAACCAAGAGTGGAGCCGGTGGAGACGAGGATGTGTTACCGAAGTTCCTTCCTATTTAAGGGAAGTACGTCTCCGTTAGAGCGGTGTGGAGGCACAATGCTCCCCAAGAAGCCACTAGGGCCACCGTATTCTCCTCACGCCCTCACACGATGCGAGATGCCGTGGTTCCACTATTGGTGCCCTTGAAGACGGCAACCAGACCTTTACAAACAAGGTTGGGGCTCTCTCCACAACTTAATTGGAGGCTCCCAACGAAACCACGAAGCTTCACCACAATGGAAATATGGCTTCGAGGTGACCTCAACCGTCTAGGGTGCTCAAACTTTGGCATGTGGGAAACAATTCAAAAACTAAGCCTGATAAATACTTGATCAAAAGTATGAGAGGAGGAAACATGACACTCCAAAAATATCAGAGGAAACAATGCCAAAAAGATTTGGATTCAAATCTGAAATTTATTTGAATAAAAAAAAATAGATTTTTATGAAGTTTGGATTTTGCCTTTGGAAAAATGTTCAAATGAAAGGGGATATTCCCCTGATCATTTTGGTATATATATACCCTATATAAAATATTTACAGATAAGGTTTTATTTTTGTTTTTGTTTTATTTAAAAAAATAAAGGAAAAACCCCTCGGGCGCCAGCCAGGCCACCCCAGGCCCAGCCAGCGCCACCCCCCTCCTCAGCCTTGAGCCCGGCCAGCCCGCCCAGCTGGGCAGCCCAGCGCCAGCCGAGCCAGCAGCCCAGCCTCGCCCGCGCCCTGAAGTCGCTAGGCCTCGGCCACTGACCCCCTCGCCTCTCTCTCTCCCGTGACCCGTGGGACCCGCCCCTCTTCTTCCCCCTCGCCACGCCACGATCTCATGGGAGATCGACCGGGATCGAGGATCCGGGATTCCCACCACCCGATCCTTAGAAGCTCATGGGACCCCAGGCTATAAAGCCGAGCCCTCCGCACCCCATTCCCCCGTAGCCTCGCGGACCCCTCTCCTCTCTCTCCAGAGCTCACGGAGTCCAGAGCTCGCCACCGCGCAAAGTCGCCGCCGACGACGCCTAGTCCACCCCGACCCCCAACACCACCAAACCACCCGTGCTCCCAAGATCTCCCGACGAGTCGCCGGAGCTCGCCTGGACGCCTGGACGCCTGCCTCGCCGCCGCCGTCATGGAGTCCGTAAGTCACCGCATCGCCCCCCGTCCGATCCTAGATCTAGGGCTAGGATTAGAAACCCGAAGGGTTAGGTTTTATTTATAAAACCGGCGGTTCCGATCGGTTTAGTTTTAGTTTAGGTTTTTATTTTAGGCGGTTCGTTTAGTTTAAACCTAGGCCCGTTTAGACTAAGTTACGCCTAGTGCAGTATAGGCCCATTAGGCCTTTTTCTTTTATTTTGATTTTCTGTTTTAGCGAATAGTTTCTGTTTTCAAAATGTATATCTTTTATTCTGTTTAATATTTTTAGATGATTCTTTTTTGTTGGATTGCAAATTTTATTTAGTTTTTGTAGAATATATATTTTGCTATGTTAAAATAATTAAAATTGCTTTATTTTAGTTTTGGTCAGAATAGTAAATCTGCTATAACTTTAGTTAGAAAAATTATTTTTGCATGATTCTTTTGTCACCACCTTATTTTGACATTTCCAAACCCTAGAAATTAACTTTGGTATTTTAGGATTAATAAATAATTAGTTTTAGACAGAATCCTATTAAACCTCATTAATTAACTAGTTCCTGTTTTCCTATTTAATTAATTAGTAAATTAATTTATTTTTAACTTGTGATTAGTTATTCTAGGTTAGTTTCTGTCACTCCATTAGATGAACTTTTATTTTTAATTAATAAAAGTTTTAAATTATTTTCTTAATAGAAATTGGATTAGGCCTAAAATGAGTTTTATAATAGCTTTTTAATTATTTCTTTTTGCTCCTAGTTGCTTAGTGAAACCTTTTCTGTTAAGTTAACCTAAAACCATGATTAGGTTATATTAAGGAATTTTTGTTATATAAAAAAAACTATTTTTGTTATTGTTTGGAGTAGGGAAAAACTTTGAATTGGTTTCTTTGAGTTTTTCTTTTGGATTTGGTTTTGATTGTTTTGTTGTGCTATGTTACTATTGTTATCTTGTGTGATCCTCTTGCTTTGTGCTTATTGTGTTATTGTTTGTCTCGGTAGAGTTTCCGAGTCTGAAGCTTGCTACTCGACTCTTTAGCTTACGAGGATCATCGGCAAGGCAAGTTTTGATCATGTTATTTCTATACCTATGTTTTATGCATTAGTAGTTGTCACCACCCCACCATGCATGCAGTAGTGAAATCTTGAAGTCATTAAACTTGAGTAGTATCATGTGGTAGGATGAACCAACCCCTTGTTACCATGACCCGGGGCGTAGTAGTTACTTTGCTATGCTCGTGAGCGGGATTTGGGATGAGTGAAATTCATAAGCAAGATGTGAGAGTCAATGATGATGACAACCCCATGAACTACAATGATCAAGATGGACTTGGAAAATCACTCTTTGGGTGGAGGGCGGTTGGCGGGCACCTGGAGCACCCGTGGTGGCGGGATGCATGGAGAAGCGCCATGACATCCTGCGGAAAGCTTCACCCAGCCACGAAGAGAAGGATGGATGCCCCATGACCGAAGCTTACATGCAGCCGCAAGCCATTATGGGCTCTGGCTGGGTTGACCCTAGTAGTGACGCTGGCTGGGCGGTACTACGAGAAGTAGACGAACGGTAGGATTGGATGGGTACCGCGGTGGCGGAAGAACTCTTTGGAAGACCTGTTTCATTCGTCCGTCTTCAAACACCATGAAGTGCGAAGACTTTAAAGGAGGAATGATTCTTGCGGGAAAGTCGCAACCCTCTGCGAGTTAAAGATCTAATCGATTAGCCGTGTCCCGATTACGGACATTTGAGCCTCTGGAACTTGGAAGTATTCGGATATCTCAACACTAAAATTAATGGATTAATTTGAGGGTTTATGGCTTAATAATTTGGGAGCGAGATTTTGGTTGGCGGAACCATCTCTATAACTACCAATAATTGTAGTAATTTGCAAGCAAGTCCTTTGTAGTAGGATAAAATTTGCTTTTCGCAAAATGATGAAACTTAGAGCTCCACACCAAAATGCATATAGTGTTAGTAACTTTATTATTGTTATTCTTCATGACTTGCCGACTTATTCCAAAAGCTGACCTACATGGCTGCAACGTATTATGTTGCGTAGATATATTCGATCAGGGAGTGAGGCTACGCTCAGCGCTTAGCGATTGCCCTTTGAGTCGGATGGACTCGCTTACCTTCGACGCTTCCGCAGCATTTGTAGTTTATTTCTCATGAGTTGGCCTTGAGCGAATTTATTCCTTGTAATAAAGACTCTATATGAGAATCGTTTAATAATATTCAGGTGTGATTGAACTTTGATTACTTTATCGATGTCTTGTGAGTACCGGCATGATCTTGGGATGAATGCATACGTAGATTTGACGATTTTGGGTCAGGTCGCTCTGAGAGATGGTATCGAGCACACTGCTGACCGTGGATCGTAACCCCTAGGATCGGAAAGCCATAGCGAGACCATTTACTTTGAACCCCTTTTCATTCTATAATTCTTCCTGTTCAATTCGACTCTTCTCCCTTTGCAACATTCTAGATGGCGTCGAGTTCACCCCAGTTTTGCTACGGAGTTACGCCAGCCCGATGAGGCGATGCCCTTGAAGAAAGCTGGTCCAGATGGTGAAGCTGCTGAAGATTGCTCGCCCTCGATCACCGGGAAGCCCACTAATGCACTTCCGACGGACACCCGCTACTGGATTGAGGTGCATATCCTGGGAGAACCTTTGGAGGACACACGGAGCCTATCAACTTTGAGTTCACGAGTTCAACTGGATCATCGGAAGGGGCGTGGCGATCTATCGAGCACTTGGACATCTCCGAGAGGAGTCTGAGGCGAGCTCGATCACTCGAGACCTCGCCATGGTTTCTCGCGGGCAAGGAATGGAGATATCATCCGTACCATTGAGGACGATTCCACTCTCTCGTACATCCAGGACTTGGAGTGTCTTCTCGTGAAGCGGGAGATTCGGACTCGCCGTAACTTCGAAGACACACCGGAAGCTTTGTTCCGCGAATGAACTGGGCGGAGGAAGGCACGCGCAGACTTCCTTGGCCATGAGGAAGAAATCACGGACTTCATGGAGATAGTCGACGACCGAAGATGAAGCTTGCGCGATAGAGGAAAAGATGGACTTGGGAGAGGACCTTTACCCGAGTGGAGACGAAGCACCCTCGTGAGCAATGATCGGATTTGAAGGAGTACCACCAAGGAAACCCCAAGAGGAGGCGCCATCGATGAAGACTTTTAGTCGACCACCATGTTATCTTTTACTTTTTAAATCGATCAGTTAGGCGATGTTTTCCTTTGAGCTTTTGTAATCGAGTTTGAACCATGTTTGAGTGGAATGAATAAATGATTGATGTGTTATGATTGTGCATTCATATGGGTAGTGTATTTCTCATAGACCATTGTTCTATTCTAATTTTCTCACCCACTCCAAAAACACCAGATGCCTCCGAGACGTGACACTGGTTTCCCTCCGGAGCTCACCCAGCTGCTCCAACAGCAGAATGCACTGATGCAGCTCCTTATTCAGAATCAGAACAACACCGCCAACAATCCACCGCCACCGCCACCACCCACTGTGGACAACTTGACTCGATTTACGAGGTTGAATCCGCCAGGTGTTCTCTAGTAGCACCGAGCCGATTGTGGCTGATGATTGGCTCCATAAGATCGGAAGAGAGCTAGTCACCGTTGGATGCACCGATCATCGAGAAGGTGCGCTTTGCGCGCATCAACTAGATGGACCTGCATCTTCTTGGTGGGAGAATTACACCGCCACTTTTCCCATGGGTGGCATCACATGGGATCAATTCCAGCAGAGCCTTCGTACGCTCATGTCTCACCTGGAGCCATGAGTGCGAAGAAGCGTGAGTTCCGCAACTTACGCCAGGGAACCGTCTTGTGGCACGATGCGTGGATGAATCAACAAGCTCGCTCGCTATGCCCTCGATGATGTGGCCACAGATGCCGCCAAGCGGGAGAAGTTCCTTGAGGACTCAATGATGAATTGAGCATGCAGCTTATTGTGGCTACCTTCAACAACTACCGGAGCTGGTAGACAAGGCCACCATTCGGAAGGCAAGCAGCAGCAGATAGAAAGCATAGCGGAAGTACAGCCAGGGGAAGCACAACTCGGGAACTCAGCGAAGCCCGCTATGCACCGTACTCGGGAGGGCACACCTATCATAACCATGGAGGTCATAACCATGGAGGAAATGGGAACAACCGCAGCCAGGACAACAAGTCAGGCCATGGCAATGGCAATGGCAATGGTAATGGCAATCAGCACCGTTCTGCCCCGGCTCCAAAGGATCTGAGCCACATCACCTGCTTCAAGTGCCAGAAGACAGGGCACTATGCCACCGACTGCCCGGAGGCCAAGCAGAGGAATGGGAATGGCAATGAAGGCTCAGCGAAGAAGCCCAATCCGTTCCCTCGTGCTCAGGTGAACCACATCGACGTGGAGGACGTCTATGATCAGCCAGACACTATGGTTGGTAAGTTTTTATTGAATTCACGTTCAGTTTTGGTTCTCTTTGATTCTGGTGCAACGCATTCATTCATATCAAGGGTAGTTGTGGAAAAATGCGGTTGCGCACTAGAACCCTTAGGAGCCCCTTTGGCGTCGGTTCAGCGGGAGGAGAAATGATGGCAGGTTTAAGCTGTCCCGCAACCCTCAACATCGGGAACCACAAATTTCCGTGGAACTCATAGTGTTGGAAACTCAGACCTTGGATGTAATCCTAGGCATGGATTGGTTGTCAAAGTATGAAGGAACATTGATGTGCCCAAGAAGTCTATTCTGCTCACCACCGGGCGAAGAGGATCAAATATGTAGCCAGCACAGCCGGATGAAGAATCAGTGCATTCCCTCACGGGAATTGTTCAGAGGAAGTGCCGGTAGTGCAAGAATTTCCGATGTGTTTCGGAGGAATTACCAGAATGCCGCGGACGGGGACATTGAATTTCTGATTGAGTTATTGCCCGCACAGCCCCAATATCCAAGAGACCTTATCGGATGCCACGAATGAGTTGAAAGAGATCAAGGATCAAATAAATGAGTTATTGGAGAAAGGATATATTCGTCCCGAGCTCATCACCTTGGGGAGCCCCAGTTCTTTTGGTAGAGAAGAAGGATGGGAGCTTGAGGATGGTTGTGGATTATCGTGCTTTGAACGAAGTAACCATCAAGAACAAGTACCCTTTGCCGATGATCAATGACTTGTTTGATCAGCTTGTTGGAGCCAAGGTATTCTCTAAGATCGATCTTCGATCAGGGTATCATCAGTTGAAGATTCGTGAAAAGGATATACCCAAAACAGCATTCACCACCAGGTATGGTTTATACGAGTATACCGTCATGTCATTTGGATTGACTAATGCTCCTGCATACTTCATGAATTTGATGAACAAGGTGTTCATGGAATATCTGGACAAGTTTGTCGTGGTGTTCATCGATGACATACTGATTTTCTCCAAGAGCGAGGAAGAGCATAAGGAACATTTGCGTCTAGTTCTGGAGAAACTTCGAGAACATCAGTTGTATGCCAAGTTCAGCAAATGTGAATTTTGGTTGAAGGAAGTTGGTTTCCTCGGACATGTTATTTCAGGAGAAGGAATAGCAGTTGATCCCGCCAAGGTTGAATCAGTCACCAATTGGCAGTCACCCACCTCAGTCAAGGATATCCGCAGTTTTCTCGGACTCGCAGGATATTATCGGAGGTTCATTGAGAACTTCTCGAAGATTGCCAAACCCATGACTGAGTTGTTGAAGAAGGAAGCCAAGTATGTTTGGACCGAGGAATGTGAAGCCAGTTTTCAGGAATTGAAGAAACGGTTGGTCACCGCCCCAGTGTTGATTTTGCGGACATACACAAGGAATACCAGGTTTATTGTGGCGCTTCTCGTCAAGGACTCGGAGGAGTATTGATGCAGGAAGGTAAGGTTGTAGCTTATGCCTCCGGACAGCTACGGCCTCATGAGATGAATTATGCCACGCATGATTTGGAGTTAGCAGTGTAGTGCATGCACTCAAGACACAGAGACATTTCCTCATTGGAAATCGTTGTGATGTCTATCAGATCACAAGAGTTTAAAGTATATCTTCACGCAGAAGGAATTGAACCTCGAGCGAGAGGAGATGGCTAGAGTTGATAAAGGACTACGACATGAGACTGCATTACCACCCGGTAAGGCCAATGTTATAGCAGATGCCTTGAGCCGTAAGAGTTATGTGAATACTCTTACAAAGCGGGAGGATTACCCAGGAGTTAGTCGATGACCTCGAGAGATCTCCGGCGGAGATAGTTCGAAAGGATTTGTTGCAACTCGGAAGTACAGTCCACCTTGACCGAAAGGATTCGTGAAGCCGGAAGTCGGA
The DNA here is from genome assembly GCA_021605205.1 of Aegilops longissima. NCBI lineage: Eukaryota > Viridiplantae > Streptophyta > Magnoliopsida > Poales > Poaceae > Aegilops > Aegilops longissima. The sequence goes on along the minus strand of CM038676.1, from coordinate 641,647,892 downwards.
CAAGGAAATCGATGAGATAAAGCAAAAGATGGAGGAAGGAAAAGCTAAAGGATTCCGTAAGGATGAACATGGAACTATATGGTTTAAGGATCGTATTTATGTGCCCAATGATCCCGAGCTCGGAAGCTAATTCTTGGAGGCTCATGATTCACCGTACTCGATTCACCCGGCAACACCAAGATGTACCTGGATTTGAAGCAAAGTTTACGGTGGACAGGTATGAAGAAGGACATTGCCGAGTGCGTAGCGATATCGATGTTTGCCAGCGTGTAAAGCAGAACATCGAAGCCAGCAGGGTTACTTCAACCTTTGCCGATTCCCGATTGGAAATGGGAGAAACTTGGTATGGATTTCATCACAGGATTACCGGGACCCGTTCAGTTATGATTCTATCTGGGTAGTAGTTGATCGTTTGACTAAGGTAGCTCACTTCATTCCGTGAAGACTACCTATACCAGTGCCAAGTTGGCCAAGATATACATGACCAGGATCGTATGTCTGCATGGAGTTCCGAGGAAAATCGTGTCGATAGAGGAACGCAGTTTACCTCAAAGTTTTGGAAGCAATTGCATGAAACGTTGGGTGCGAGGCTGGAATTGATCTGCTTTTCATCCATGAGCAGATGGACGGACCGAGAGAGTCAATCAGATTACGGAAGACATGTTGAGAGCTTGTGTGCTAGACTATGGGTCTAGCTGGGATGATAATTTTCCGTCTGCAGAGTTCTCATACAACAACAGTTATCAATCCAGTTTGAAGATGGCCCTTTCGAAGCTCTATACGGAAGGAGGTGCGAAACACCATTCTTTGTGGGATAGTGTTGGAGATCGATCACTTTTCGGTTCCGACCTTATCAAGGATTCGAAGAAAAGTCAAGCTAATTCAAGACCGGCTCAAGATAGCACGATCGAGACGGAAGAGTTATGCCGACAAGATGGCGCAAGGAGGTGACTTACGAAGTGGGAGACCGAGCATATCTTCGTGTGTCTCCACTTCGTGGAATCAAGAGGTTTGGAGTCAAGGAAAGTTAGCACCCGATTCATTGGCCCTACAAAATCCTCGAGCGTCGTGGAGAAGTTGCATACAAGTTGGAATTGCGGAAGGATTGTCCGGAGTTCATGATGTCTTCCACGTTTCTCGGTTGAAGAAGTGCCATGCCAACATGGCGATGTTCCGTTAAGAGACACGGTGCCCCTAGAGGCCATACAACTTGCGGTGATTTGACTTACAAGGAGAAACCCGTCCGTATTCTCGAGACTGCAAGCGAGTCACCCGCAGCAAGGTCATCAAGTTTTGCAAGGTCTTTGTGGAGTCACCACACCGAGGAAGAAGCCACACAGGAGCGAAGAAGATCTTCGTCGAGACCATCCGCACCTATTGCTAGCCAACCCGAATCTCGAGGGCTAGATTCATCTTAAAATGGGTAGGTTTGTAACATCCCAAATTTCCTATTTGGAATGTTTTACAATTATAGCTAAGCATCCTATGCATCTGTTTGAATTTGAATGCCATTTGAAGTTTGAGAGAGTTTTGAGTTTTGAATTTGAATTTCAAACTTTGGCATGTGGGAAACAATTCAAAAACTAAGCTGATAAATACTTGATCAAAAGTATGAGAGGAGCAAACATGACACTCCAAAAATATCAGAGAAACAATGCCAAAAGATTTGGATTCAAATCTGAAATTTATTTGAATAAAAAAATAGATTTTTATGAAGTTTGGATTTTGCCTTTGGAAAAATGTTCAAATGAAAGGGATATTCCTGATCATTTTGGTATATATATACCCTATATAAAATATTTACAGATAAGGTTTTATTTTTGTTTTGTTTTATTTAAAAATAAAGGAAAAACCCCTCGGCGCCAGCCAAAGCCACCCAGTGCCCAGCCAGCGCCACCCCTCCTCACTCAGCGCCAGCCCAGCCCAGCCCAGCCCAGCCCAGGCAGCCAGCGCCAGCCAGCCAGCCAGCCCGCACCCCGCCCCGCGCCCGAAGTCGCTAGGCCTCGGCCACCCGACCCCCTCGCCTCTCTCTCTCCCGTGACCCGTGGGACCCGCCCCTCTTCTCCCCCTCGCCCGCCACGATCTCATGGAGATCGACCGGATCGAAGGATCCGGATTCCCACCACCCGATCCTTCCAAGCTCGCGGACCCCAGGCTATAAAGCCGAGCCCCTCCGCACCCCATTCCCCCCTAGCCTCGCCGGACCCCCTCTCCCTCTCCCTCCCGAGCTCACCGGAGTCCCGAGCTCGCCACCGCCGCCAAAGTCGCCGCCGACGACGCTCTAGTCCACCCCCCCCCCCAACACCACGAACCACCCCGTGCTCCCGCATCTCCCGATCTCCCCGACGAGTCGCCGGCCTTGACGCCTGACGCCTCTCCTCCGCCCGCCCGCCGCCGCCGCCGAGTCCGGTAAGTCACCGCATCGCCCCCCGTCCGATCCTAGATCTAGGGCTAGGATTAGAAACCCAAGGGTTAGGTTTTATTTATAAAACCGGCCGGTTCCGATCAGTTTAGTTTTAGTTTAGGTTTTTATTTTAGGCCGGTTCGTTTAGTTTAAACCTAGGCCCGTTTAGACTAAGTTACGCCTAGTGCACAGTATAGGCCCATTAGGCCTTTTTCTTTTATTTTGATTTTCTATTTTAGCCGAATAGTTTCTGTTTTCAAAAATGTATATCTTTTATTCTGTTTAATATTTTTAGATGATTCTTTTTTTGTTGGATTGCAAATTTTATGTAGTTTTTGTAGAATATATATTTTGCTATGTTAAAATAATTAAAATTTCTTTATTTTAGTTTTGGTCAGAATAGTAAATCTGCTATAACTTTAGTTAGAAAAATTATTTTTGCATGATTCTTTTTGTCACCACTTTATTTTGACATTGCCAAACCCTAGAAATTAACTTTGGTATTTTAGGATTAATAAATAATTAGTTTTAGACAGAATCCTATTAAACCTCATTAATTAACTAGTTCTGTTTTCCTATTTAATTAATTAGTAAATTAATTTATTTTAACTTGTGATTAGTTATTCTAGGTTAGTTTCTGTCACTCCATTAGATGAACTTTTATTTATAATTAATAAAAGTTTTAAATTATTTTCTTAATAGAAATTGGATTAGGCCTAAAATGAGTTTTATAATAGCTTTTAATTATTTCTTTTTGCTCCTAGTTGCTTAGTGAAACCTTTTCTGTTAAGTTAACCTAAAACCATGATTAGGTTATATTAAGGAATTTTGTTATATAAAAAACTATTTTTGTTATTGTTTGGAGTAGGGAAAAACTTTGAATTGGTTTCTTTGAGTTTTCTTTTGGATTTGGTTTTGATTGTTTTGTTGTGCTATGTTACTATTGTTATCTTGTGTGATCCTCTTGCTTTGTGCTTATTGTGTTATTGTTTGTCTCGGTAGAGTTTCAGAGTCTGAAGCTTGCTACTCTGACTCTTTAGCTTCGAGGATCATCGGCAAGGCAAGTTTTGATCATGTTATTTCTATACCTATGTTTTATGCATTAGTAGTTGTCACCACCCCACCATGCATGCAGTAGTGAAATCTCGAAGTCATTAAACTTGAGTAGTATCATGTGGTAGGATGAACCAACCCCTTGTTACCATGACCCCGGACGTAGTAGTTACTTTGCTATGCTCGTGAGGCGGGATTTGGGATGAGTGAAATTCATAAGCAAGATGTGAGAGTCAATGATGATGACAACCCCATGAACTACAATGATCAAGATGGACTTGGAAAATCACTCTTGGGTGGAGGGCGGTTGACGGGCACCTGGAGCACCAGTGGTGGCGGGATGCATGGAGAAGCGCCATGACATCCTGCGGAAAGCTTCACCCAGCCACGAAGAGAAGGATGGATGCCCCATGACCGGAAGCTTACTGTGCAGCCGCAAGCCATTATGGGCTCTGGCTGGGTTGACCCTAGTAGTGACGCTGGCTGGGCGGTACTACGAGAAGTAGACGAACGGTAGGATTGGATGGGTACCGCGGTGGCGGAAGAACTCTTTGGAAGACCTGTTTCATTCGTCCGTCTTCAAACACCATGAAGTGCGAAGACTTTAAAGGAGGAATGATTCTTGCGGGAAAGTCGCAACCCTCTGCAGAGTTAAAGATCTAATCGATTAGCCGTGTCCCGATTCACGGACATTTGAGCCTCTGGAACTTGGAAGTATTCGGATATCTCAACACTAAAATTAATGGATTAATTTGAGGGTTTATGGGTTAATAATTTGGGAACGAGATTTTGGTTGGCGGAACCATCTCTATAACTACCAATAATTGTAGTAATTTGCAAGCAAGTCCACTGTAGTAGGATAAAATTTGCTTTTCGCAAAATGATGAAACTTAGAGCTCCACAGCCAAAATGCATATAGTGTTAGTAACTTTATTATTGTTATTCTTCATGACTTGCCGACTTATTCCAAAAGCTGACCTACATGGCTGCAACGTATTATGTTGCGAGATATATTCGATCGGGAGTGAGGCTACGCTCCGCGCTTGGCGATTGCCCTTTGGAGTCGGATGGACTCGCTTACCTTCGACGCTTCCGCAGCATTTGTAGTTTATTTCTCATGAGTTGGCCTTGGAGCCGAATTTATTCCCTTGTAATAAAGACTCTATATGAGAATCGTTTAATAATATTCAGGTGTGATTGAACTTTGATTACTTTATCGATGTACTGTGAGTACCAGCATGATCTTGGGATGGTACAGACACAGAGATTTGACCGATTTTGGGTCAGGTCGCTACAGCCAGCGGTACAACCTCTCGGACGAGCGGTACAACCGCTGGGAAAAAACAGCAAGCAGTAAGATCTAAAAAAAAGGAGACACTCTCTCTCACACCTGAGGAAGACAAGAGAGGGGTGATGGAGTGTACGTGAACGGATTCCCCTACTCTTTCCAATGTGGATTCCCTCTTGATAGTACGGGTTCCCTACGACCAAAGAGATAAAAAGCGTAGAGGACACCGTCTTCAATCTTTTCCTTCGAGAGAGAACAACTATCCGATGTAGGTCTAAGCATCGAGAACCTGAAACATTTAGCACACGATTAGACCAACAAAGGGTTGTCATCATCTTCCAAAACATAAGTTAGGGAAATGCCCTTTCATAGGGTGACACAGAACTAGCTCCAGTTCATCAATGTAATGTAGGCATGTATTCCGTAAATAGTCATACGTGCTTATGGAAAAGAACTTGCATGACACCTTTTGTCCTACCCTCCCGTGGCAGCGGGGTCCTAGCGGAAACTAAGGGATATTAAGGCCTTCTTTTAATAGAGAACTGGAACAAAGCATTAGCACATAGTGAATACATGAACTCCTCAAACTACGGTCATCACCGAGAAGTATCCCGATTATTGTCACTTCGGGGTTGTCGGATCATAACACATAATAGGTGACTATAGATTTGCAAGATAGGATCAAGAACACACATATATTCAAGAAAACATAATAGGTTCAGATCTGAAATCATGGCACTCGGGCCCTAGTGACAAGCATTAAGCATAGCAAAGTCATAGCAACATCAATCTCAGAACATAGTGGATATTAGGGATCAAACCCTAACAAAACTAACTTGATTACATGGTAAATCTCATCCAACCCATCACCGTCCAGCAAGCCTACGATGGAATTACTCACGCACGGCGGTGAGCATCATGAAATTGGTGATGGAGGATGGTTGATGATGACGACGGCGACGAAACCCCCTCTCCGGAGCCCCGAACGGACTCCAGATCAGCCCTCCCGAGAGAGATTAGGGCTTGGCGGCGGCTTCGTGTCTTAAAACGCGATGAAACTTTCTCTCTAATTTTTTTCTCCCCGAACGTGAATATATGGAGTTGGAGTTGAGGTCGGTGGAGGTCCAGAGGGCCCACGAGACAGGGAGGCGCGCCCAGGGGGAGGGGGCGCGCCCCCACCCTCATGGACAGGGTGTGGGCCCCCTGGTCTTGATTCTTTTGACATTATTTTTTATATTTTCCAAAAAGTACCTCCGTGGATTTTCAGGACATTCCGAGAACTTTTCTTTTCTACACATAAAACAACATCATGGCAGTTCTGCTGAAAACAGCGTCAGTCCGGGTTAGTTTCATACAAATCATGCAAGTTAGAGTCCAAAACAAGGGCAAAAGTGTTTGGAAAAGTAGATACGTTGGAGACGTATCAACTCCCCCAAGCTTAAACCTTTGCTTGTCCTCAAGCAATTCAGTTGATAAACTGAAAGTGATAAAGAAAAACTTTTACAAACTCTATTTGCTCTTGTTGTTGTAAACATGCAAAGCCATCATTAGGTTTCAGCAAATATTATGAGCTAACCATACTCACAATAACACTTAGGTCTCACAGTTACTCATATCAATAGCATAATCAGCTAGCGAGCCATAATAATAAAACTCGGATGACAACACTTTCTCAAAACAATCATAACATGATATAACAAAATGGTATCTCGCTAGCCCTTTCTGAGACCGCAAAACATAAATGCAGAGCACCTTTAAAGATCAAGGACTGACTAAACATTGTAATTCATGGTAAAAGAGATCTAGTCAAGTCATACCCAATATAAACCAATAGTAATGAATGCAAATGACAGTGCGCTCTCCAGCGGGTGCTTTTAATAAGATGGGTGATGACTCAACATAAAAGTAAATAGATAGGCCCTTCGCAGAGGGAAGCAGGGATTTGTAGAGGTGCCAGAGCTCGATTTTAAAATAGAGATTGAATAACATTTTGAGCGGCATACTTTTGCTGTCAACGCAACAACTATGAGATGACTGTATCTTCCATACTACATGCATTATAGGCAGTTCCCAAACAGAATGGTAAAGGTTTATACTCCCCCAACCACCAACAAGCATCAATCCATGGCTTGCTCGAAACAACGAGTGCCTCCAACTAACAACAGCCCTGGGGGAGTTTTGTTTAATTATTTTGATTTTCTTTGATCTTTTTGGATCATGGGACTGGGCATCCCGGTTACCGGCCCTTTCTCGTGAATGAGGAGCGGAGTCCACTCCTCTTAAGAATAACCCACCTAGCGCTGAAGATATAGGCAACCCTAGTTGAAACATGAGCCGCTCGAGCATACAAAACAGAATTTCATTTGAAGGTTTGGAGTTTGGCATATACAAATTTGTTGGGGAACGTAGTAATTTCAAAAAAATTCCTACGCACACACAGGACCATGGTGATGGCATAGCAACGAGAGGGGAGAGTGTCTGTCCACGTACCCTCGTAGACCGAAAGCGGAAGCGTTATAACAACGCGGTTGATGTAGTCGTCGTCTTCACGATCCGACCGATCCAAGCACCGAGCGTCACGGCACCTCCGAGTTCTCGCACACGTTCAGCTCGATGGCGATCCCGGGCTCCGATCCAGCAAAGCGTCGGGGATGAGTTCCGTCGGACGACGGCGTGGTGGCGATGATGATGCTCCACCGACGCAGGGCTTCGCCTAAGCTCATGACGATATGACTTCTCCGCGCGAGGGCTTCGCCTAAGCTCATGACGATATGACCAAGTGGAATATGGTGGAGGGGCACCGCACATGGCTAAGGAACGATCCGTAGATCAACTTGTGTGTTCTGGTGCCCCCTGCCTCATATAAAGGAGCAAGGGGTGCGGCCAGCCCAAGGGGCGTGCTGGAGGAGTCCTACTCCCACCGGGAGTAGGACTCCCCCCTTCCTAGTTGGAATAGGATTGGGGAGGGAAGAGAGAGAGGCGCGCCCCCCCCCTCCTTGTCCTATTCGGACTAGAGGGAGGGGGCGCGGCCTGCCCTGGCCGGCCCTTCCTCTTCTCCCTATGGCCCATCAAGGCCCATTGACCCCGGGGTTCAGTAACCCCGGTGTTCCGAACTTCTGTTTTCATCCGAACCTTTCCAAGTCAAACATAGGCTTCCAATATATCAATCTTTATGTCTCGACCATTTCGAGACTCCTCGTCATGTCCGTGATCACATCCGGGACTCGAACAACCTTCGGTACATCAAAACTTATAAACTCATAATGAATCGCCATCGAAGCGTTAGCGTGCGGACCCTACGGGTTCGAGAACTATGTAGACATGACCTAGAACCATTCTCGGTCAATAATCAATAGCGGAACCTGGATGCCCATATTGGTTCCTACATATTCTACGAAGATCTTTATCGGTCAAACCGCATAACGATATCGTTGTTCCCTTTGTCATCGGTATGTTACTTACCCGAGATTCGATCGTCGGTATCAATACCTAGTTCAATCTAGCTTCGTAAGTCTCTTTACTCGTTCCGTAATACATCATCTCACAACTAACTCATTAGTTGTAATGCTTGCAAGGCTTATGTGATGTGTATTACCGAGAAGGCCAGAGATACCTCTCCGACAATCGGAGTGACAAAACCTAATCTCAAATCGCCAACCCAACAAGTACCTTTGGAGACACCTGTAGTACTCCTTTATAATCACCCGATTCGTTGTGACGTTTGGTAGTACCAAAGTGTTCCTCCGGTAACGGGAGTTGCATAATCTCATAGTTACAGGAACATGTATAGGTCATGAAGAAAGCAATAGCAATATACTAAACGATCAAGTGCTAAGCTAACGGAATGGGTCATGTCAATCACATCATTCTCCTAATGAGGTGATCCCATTAATAAAATGACAACACATGTCTATGGTTAGGAAACACAACCATCTTTGATTAATGAGCTAGTCTAGTAGAGGCATACTAGTGACTATCTGTTTCTCTATGTATTCACACATGTATTATGTTTCCGGTTAATACAATTATAGCATGAATAATAAACATTTATCATGATATAAGGAAATAAATAATAACTTTATTATTGCCTCTAGGGCATATTTCCTTTAGTCTCCCACTTGCACTAGAGTCAATAATCTAGATTACACAAGAATGATTCTAACACCCATGGAGTCTTGGTGCTGATCATGTTTTGCTCGTGGAAGAGGCTTAGTCAGCGGGTCGCAACATTCAGATCCGTATGTATTTTGCAAATCTCTATGTCTCCCACTTGGACTTGGTCCCGAATGGAATTGAAGCGTCTCTTGATATGCTTGGTCCTCTTGTGAAATCTGGATTCCTTTGCCAAGGCAATTGCACCATATTGTCACGAAGATCTTCATTGGTCCCGATGCACTAGGTATGACACCTAGATCGGCAATGAACTCTTTCATCCAGACTCCTTCATTTGCTGCTTCGAAGCAGCTATGTACTCCGCTTCACATGTAGATCCCGCCACGACGCTTTGTTTAGAACTGCACCAACCGACAGCTCCACCGTTTAATAAAACACGTATCCGGTTTGCGATTTAGAATCGTCCGGATCGGTGTCAAAGCTTACATCGGCGTAACCATTTACGACTAGCTCTTTGTCACCTCCATATCGAGAAACATATCCTTAGTCCTTTTCGGTATTTCAGGATGTTCTTGACCGCTGTCCAATGATCCACTCTGGATTACTTTGGTACCTTCCTGCCAAGCTTACAGCTAAGCATCGTCAGTCGGTACACAGCATTGCATACATGATAGAGCCTATGGCTGAAGCATAGGAACATCTTTCATTTTCTCTCTATCTTCTGCTGTGGTCGGGCATTGAGTCGACTCAATCTTACACCTTGTGTCTGAGTAAAAACCTTTCTTTGCTGATCCATTTTGAACTTCTTCAAAACTTTATCAAGGTATGTGCTTTGTGAAAGTCCAATTAAGCGTCTTGATCTATCTCTATAGATCTTGATGCCCAATATGTAAGCAGCTTCACCGAGGTCTTTCATTGAAAAACTTTTATTCAAGTATCCTTTTATGCTATCCAGAAATTCTATATCATTTCCAATCAATAATATGTCGTCCACATATAATATCGAAATGCTCTGAGCTCCCACTCACTTTCTTGTAAATACAGGCTTCTCCAAAAGTCAGATAAAACCATATGCTTTGATCACACTATCAAAGCGTTTATTCCAACTCCGAGAGGCTTGCACTGACCATAAATTGATCGCTGGAGCTTGCACACTTTGTTAGCGCCCTTTGGATCAACAAAACCTTCGGGTTGCATCATATACAACTCTTCTTCTAGAAATCCATTCAAGAATGCAGTTTTTACATCCATTTGCCAAATTTCATAATCATAAAATGCGGCAATTGCTAACATGATTTGGACAGACTTAAGCATCGCTACGGGTGAGAAAGTCTCATCGTAGTCAACCCCTTGAACTTGTCGAAAACCTTTTGCAACAAGTCGAGCTTTATAGACAGTTACATTACCATCGGCGTCAGTCTTCTTCTTAAAGATCCATTTATTCTCAATGGCTTGCCGACCATCGGGCAAGTCAACCAAAGTCCATACTTTGTTTTCATTCATGGATCCCATCTCAGATTTCATGGCTTCCAGCCATTTCGCGGAATCTGGGCTCACCATCGCTTCTTCATAGTTTGTAGGTTCGCCATGGTCAAGTAACATGACTACCAGAATAGGATTACCGTACCACTCTGGTGCGTATTTTACTCTGGTTGACCTACGAAGTTCTGTAGCAACTTGATCTGAAGTTTCATGATCAACATCATTAGTTTCCTCACTAATTGGTGTAGTTGTCACAGGAACCGTTTCTTGTGATGAACTACCTTCCAATAAGGGAGCAGATACAATTATCTCATCAAGTTCTACTTTCCTCCCACTCACTTCTTTCGAGAGAAACTCCTTCTCTAGAAAGGATCCGAATTTAGCAACGAAAATCTTGCCTTCAGATCTGTGATAGAAGGTGTACCCAACAGTCTCCTTTGGGTATCCTATGAAGACACATTTCTCCGATTTGGGTTCGAGCTTATCTGGTTGAAGTTTCTTCACATAAGCATCGCAGCCCCAAACTTTAAGAAACGACAACTTTGGTTTCTTGCCAAACCACAGTTCATATGGTGTCGTCTCAACGGATTTAGATGGTGCCCTATTTAACGTGAACGCGGCCGTCTCTAAAGCATATCCCCAAAACGATAGCAGTAAATCAGTAAGAGACATCATAGATCGCACCATATCAAGTAAAGTACGATTCTGACGTTCGGACACACCATTTCTCGTGGTGTTCGGGTGGCGTGAGTTGCGAAACTATTCCACATTGTTTCAAATGTAAAACAAACTCGTAACTCAAATATTCTCCTCCACGATCATATCGTAGAAACTTTATTTTCTTGTTACGATGATTTTCCACTTCACTCTGAAATTCTTTGAACTTTTCAAATGTTTCAGATTTGTGTTTCATTAAGTAGATATACCCATATCTGCTCAAACCATCTGTGAAGGTGAGAAAATAACGATACCCACCGCGTGCCTCAACATTCATTGGACCACAAACATCAGTATGTATGATTTCCAACAAATGAGTTGCTCGCTCCATAGTTCCGGAGAACGGCGTTTTAGTCATCTTGCCCATGAGGCATGGTTCGCAAGTACCAAGTGATTCATAATCAAGTGATTCCAGAAGCCCATCGGTATGGAGTTTCTTCATGCGTTTTACACCGATATGACCCAAACGGCAAGCCACAAATAAGTTGCATTATCATTATCAACTCTGCATCTTTTGGTTTCAACACTATGAATATGTGTATTACTACTATCGAGATTCAATAAAAATAGACCACTCTTCAAGGGTGCATGACCATAAAGATATTATTCATATAAATAGAACAACCATTATTCTCTGTCTTAAATGAATAACCGTCTCGCATCAAACAAGATCCAGATATAATGTTCATGCTCAACGCCGGCACCAAATAACAATTATTTAGGTCTAAACTAATCCCGATGGTAGATGTAGAGGTAGCGTGCCGACCGCGATCACATCGACTTTGGAACCATTTCCCACGCGCAGATCGTCACCTCGTCCTTAGCCAATCTTCGCAATCCGTAGTTCTGTTTGAGTTGCAAATATTAGCAATGAACCAAGATCAAATACCTGTACTACTGCGAGTATTAGTAAGGTACACATCAATAACATGTATATCACATATACCTTTGATCACCTTGCCATCCTTCTTATCCGCCAAATACTTGGGGCAGTTCCGCTTCCGATGTCGGTTTGCTTGCAGAAAACACTCGCCAGGCTTAGGTCCAGACTTGGGTTTCTTCTCTTGAGCAGCAACTTTCTTGCTGTTCTTTTGAAGTTCCTTCTTCTTTCCTTTGCCCTTTTCTTGAAACTAGTGGTCTTGTTGACCATCAACACTTGATGCTCTTTCTTGATTTCTACCTCCGCTTTTTTTAGCATTGCGAAGAGCTCGGAATTGTTTTGGTCATCCCTTGCATATTATAGTTCATCACGAAGCTCTTGTAGCTTGGTGGCGTGATTGGAGAATTCATCAATGACACTATCATCCGGAAGAGTAACTCCCAGTTGAATCAAGTGATTATTGTACCCGGACATTTTGAGTATATGTTCACCGATGAACTATTCTCCTTCATCTTGCAGCTATAGAACTTATTGGAGACTTCATATCTCTCAATCCGGGCATTTGCTTGAAATATTAACTTCAACTCCTGGAACATCTCATATGCTCCATGACGTTCAAAACGTCGTTGAAGACCCGGTTCTAAGCCGTAAAGCATGGCACACCGAACTATCGAGTAGTCATCGCTTTGATCGCGAGACGTTCACAACTTCGGCGTTGCTCTACAAAGAGGGCTCGGCACCCAGCGGTGCTTCCAGGGCGTAATTCTTCCATGCAGCAATGAGGATAATCCTCAAATTACGGACCCAGTCCGTGTAATTGCTACCATCATCTTTCAACTTTGCTTTCTCAAGGAACGCATTAAAATTCAACGGAACAACAAAGACGAGCCATCTATCTACAAGAAACATAGACAAGCAAAAATACTATCGGTACTAAGTTCATGATAAATTTAAGTTTAATTAATCATATTAAAAACCTCCCACTTAGACAGACATCTCTCTAGTCATCTAAGTGATTACGTGATCCAAATCAACTAAACCATGTCCGATCATCACGTGAGATGGAGTAGTTTCAATGGTGAACATCACTATGTTGATCATATCTACTATATGATTCACGCCGACCTTTCGGTCTCCGTGTTCGAGGCCATATCTGTTATATGCTAGGCTCGTCAAGTTTAACTTGAGTATTCGCGTGCGCAACTGTTTTGCACCCGTTGTATTTGAACGTAGAGCCTATCACACCCGATCATCATGTGGTGTCTCAGACGAAGAACTTTCGCAACGGTGCATACTCGGGAGAACACTTCTTGATAATTTTAGTGAGAGATCATCTTATAATGCTACCATCAATCAAAGCAAGATAAGATGCATAAAGGATAAACATCACATGCAATCAATATAAGTGATATGATATGGTCATCATCATCTTGTGCTTGTGATCTCCATCGCCAAGCACCGTCATGATCACCATCGCCACCGGCGCGACACCTTGATCTCCATCGTAGCATCGTTGTCGTCTCGCCAACTATTGCTTCTACGACTATCGCTATCTGCTTAGTGATAAAGTAAAGCAATTACATGGCTTTGCATTTCATACAATAAAGCGACAACCATATGGCTCCTGCCAGTTGCCGATAACTCGGTTACAAAACATGATCATCTCATACAATAAAATATAGCATCACGTCTTGACCACATCACATCACAACATGCCCTGCAAAAACAAGTTAGACGTCCTCTACTTTGTTGTTGCAAGTTTTACGTGGCTGCTACGGGCTGAGCAAGAACCGTTCTTACCTACGCATCAAAACCACAACGATAGTTTGTCAAGTTGGTGCTGTTTTAACCTTCGCAAGGACCGGGCGTAGCCACACTCGGTTCAACTAAAGTGAGAGAAACCGACACCCGCCGGTCACCTTTAAGCAACTAGTGCTCGGCGGTGAAACCAGTCTCGCGTAAGCGTCTGGCGTAATGTCGGTCCGGGCCGCTTCATCTCACAATACCGCCGAACCAAAGTATGACATGCTGGTAAGCGGTATGACTTATATCGCCCACAACTCACTTGTGTTCTACTCGTGCATATGACATCAACGCATAAAACCAGGCTCGGATGCCATTTGTTGGGGAACGTAGTAATTTCAAAAATTTCCTCGCACACACGGACCATGGTGATGGCATAGCAACGAGAGGGAGAGTGTCGTCCACCCTCGTGAGACCGAAAGCGAAGCGTTATAACAACGCGGTTGATGTAGTCGTGCGTCTTCACGATCCGACCGATCCAAGCACCGAGCGTCGGCACCTCCGAGTTACGCACACGTTCAGCTCGATGGCGATCCCGGGCTCCGATCCAGCAAAGCGTCGGGGATGAGTTCCGTCAAGACGACGGTGTGGTGACGATGATGATGCTCCACCAACGCAGGGCTTCGCCTAAGCTCCGCGACGATATGACTTCTCCGCGCAGGCTTCGCTAAGCTCCGCGACGATATGACCGAAGTGGAATATGGTGGAGGGGCACCGACACGGCTAAGGAACGATCCGTAGATCAACTTGTGTGTTGGGTGCCCCCTGCCCCGTATATAAAGGAGCAAGGGGGGTGCGGCCAGCCCAAGGGGCGCGCTGGAGGAGTCCTACTCCCACCGAGTAGGACTCCCCCCTAGTTGGAATAGGATTGGGGAGGGGAGAGAGAGGCCCCCTCTCCTTGTCCTATTCGGACTAGAGGGGGGGGCGCGCCTGCCCCCGGCCGGCCCTTCCTCTTCTCCCTATGGCCCATCAAGGCCCATTGACCCCGGGGTTCCGTAACCCCGGTGTTCCGATAACTTCTGTTTTCATCCGGAACCTTTCCAAGTCCAAACATAGGCTTCCAATATATCAATCTTTATGTCTCGACCATTTCGAGACTCCTCGTCATGTCCGTGATCACATCCGGACTCGAACAACCTTCGGTACATCAAAACTTATAAACTCATAATGAACTGCCATCGAAACGTTAAGCGTGCGGACCCTACGGGTTCGAGAACTATGTAGACATGACCTAGAACCATTCTCGGTCAATAACCAATAGCGGAACCTGGATGCCCATATTGGTTCCTACATATTCTACGAAGATCTTTATCGGTCAAACCGCATAACGATATCGTTGTTCCCTTTGTCATCGGTATGTTACTTACCCGAGATTCGATCGTGGGTATCCAATACCTAGTTCAATCTCAGTTCTTGGTAAGTCTCTTTACTCGTTCCGTAATACATCATCTCACAACTAACTCATTAGTTGTAATGCTTGCAAGGCTTATGTGATGTGTATTACCGAGAAGGCCCAGAGATACCTCTCCGACAATCGGAGTGACAAAACCTAATCTCAAATACGCCAACCCAACAAGTACCTTTGGAGACACCTGTAGTACTCCTTTATAATCACGCAGTTACGTTGTGACGTTTGGTAGTACCAAAGTGTTCCTCCGTAAACGGAGTTGCATAATCTCATAGTTACAGGGAACATGTATAGGTCATGAAGAAAGCAATAGCAATATACTAAACGATCAAGTGCTAAGCTAACGGAATGGGTCATGTCAATCACATCATTCTACTAATGAGGTGATCCCATTAATCAAATGACAACACATGTCTATGGTTAGGAAACACAACCATCTTTGATTAATGAGCTAGTCTAGTAGAGGCATACT
The DNA here is from genome assembly GCA_021605205.1 of Aegilops longissima. Lineage (NCBI taxonomy): Eukaryota > Viridiplantae > Streptophyta > Magnoliopsida > Poales > Poaceae > Aegilops > Aegilops longissima. The sequence continues at coordinate 641,632,272 of CM038676.1, read as the reverse complement.
AGTGACTATCTGTTTGTCTATGTATTCACACATGTATTATGTTTCCGGTTAATACAATTCTAGCATGAATAATAAACATTTATCATGATATAAGGAAATAAATAATAACTTTATTATTGCCTCTAGGGCATATTTCCTTCAAAATTTACTTGGAACGGCAGGTAAATATCGCATATAGGAAGGTATGGTGGACTCATATGGAACAACTTTGGGGTTTATGGAGTTTGGATGCACAAGCAGTATTCCCGCTTAGTACAGGTGAAGGCTAGCAAAAGACAGGGAAGCGACCAACTGAGAGAGCGACAACAGTCATAAACATGCATTAAAATTAATTTACACCGAGTACAAGCATGAGTAGGATATAATCTACCATGAACATAAATATCATGAAGGCTATGTTGATTTGATTCAACTACATGCGTGAACATGTGCCAAGTCGAGTCACTCAATTCATTCAAAGAAGGATACCATCCCATCATACCACATTATAATCATTCTAATAGCATGTTGGCACGCAAGGTAAACCATTATAAGTCATAGCTAATCAAGCATGGCACAAGCAACTATAATCTGTAAATGTCATTGCAAATATGTTTACTTCATAATTAGATGAATCAGAAACGATGAACTCATCATATTTACAAAAACAAGAGAGGTCGAGTTCATACCAGCTTTTCTCATCTCAATAAGTCCATCATATATCGTCATTATTGCCTTTCACTTGCACGACCGAACGATGTGTATAATAATAAGAGTGCACGTGCATTGGACTAAGCTGGAATCTGCAAGCATTCAACTCAAAAGAGAAGACTAGTAACATGGGCTCTAAGTTAAATAAACAATCATGCATATGAGAGCCACTAAGCATTTTCAATATGGTCTTCTCGACCCCCAAAGGAAAGAAAAGAAAATAAAACTATTTACACGAGAAAGCTCCCAACAAGTAAAAAGAAGAACGAGAAATATTTTTGGTTTTTCATTTTAATTCTACTACAAGCATGGAAATTAAACTAACTAATTTTTTGGTTTTTCTTAAGGTTTATTAAACACACAAGAAGAAAGCGAAGAAGAAAATTAAACTAACATGGATAATACAATGAAAGAGTATGAGCACCGACGACTAGTGTGTGAACATGAATGTAAAGTCGATGAGAAATACGTACTCCCCCAAGCTTAGGCTTTTGGCCTAAGTTGGTCTAATACCAAGGACCGCCTGGCTGAAATCCATAGTTGTAACTGGGATCGTACTGAGATGCAGCGGCAACCGCCTCCTGAGCTGCAGCGTGTTGGCGGGCTGCCTCTGCTCTCCCCTCGTGTTCAGCTGCTTCCTCCCTGGTGACAACATATCTTCCTTTTGCGTGATAATCAAAAAGGTGGGGAGCAGGAAGAGTAACATGGACGACGTTGCGTCTGTCATAGATTAGTCGATATTGGAGGAATTGTTCATTCCTCCCAAGGAATTGATGATTGACCATAGCGTCATAATGTAAATAAGCAGGAGGTATTATCAATTTATTCGGAGGAAAAGTAAATAAGCGAAGAACAATATGTGAAAAGCTCGTAGGCAATGGATCAGTGATGGATAATTATGTCAGATGCGATTCCTCATGTAATAGCTATAACATAGGGTGACACAGAACTAGCTCCAGTTCATCAATGTAATGTAGGCATGTATTCCGTAAATAGTCATACGTGCTTATGGAAAAGAACTTGCATGACACTTTTGTCCTACCCTCCCGTGGCAGCAGGGTCCTAGCGGAAACTAAGGGATATTAAGGCCTCCTTTTAATAGAGAACCGGAACAAAGCATTAGCACATAGTGAATACATGAACTCCTCATACTACGGTCATCACCGAGAAGTATCCCGATTATTGTCACTTCGGGGTTGTCGGATCATAACACATAATAGGTGACTATAGACTTGCAAGATAGGATCAAGAACACACATATATTCAAGAAAACATAATAGGTTCAGATCTGAAATCATGGCACTCGGGCCCTAGTGACAAGCATTAAGCATAGCAAAGTCATAGCAACATCAATCTCAGAACATAGTGGATACTAGGGATCAAACCCTAACAAAACTAACTTGATTACATGGTAAATCTCATCCAACCCATCACCGTCCAGCAAGCCTACGATGAAATTACTCACGCACGGCGGTGATCATCATGAAACTGGTGATGGAGGATGGTTGATGATGACGAGGGCGACGAATCCCCCTCTCCGGAGCCCCGAACAAACTCCAGATCAGCCCTCCCGAGAGAGATTAGGGCTTGGCGGCGGCTCCGTGACGTAAAACGTGATGAAACTTTCTCTCTGATTTTTTTCTCCCCGAACGTGAATATATGGAGTTGGAGTTGAGGTCAGTGGAGGTCCAGGGGGCCCACGAGACAGGGCGCGCCCGGGGGAGGTGCGCCCCACCCTCGTGGACAGGTGTGGGCCCCTGGTCTTGATTCTTTGCCAGATTTTTATATTTTCCAAAAAGTGCCTCCGTGGATTTTCGTGACATTCGAGAACTTTTCTTTTCTACACATAAAACAACATCATGGCAATTCTGCTGAAAACAGCGTCAGTCCGGGTTAGTTTCATTCAAATGATGCAAGTTAGAGTCCAAAACAAGGGCAGAAGTGTTTGGAAAAGTAGATACGTTGGAGATGTATCAATGGGATCTCACGAAGACAGAAGCTTGCAGCGGTGGAAAAGTATTTTTGGTGCGCCCTCTGTCTTAGGGGGGGATATGTGGGTATTTATAGAGCTGGAGTTAGGGTTAGAAGAACCACGAGGGGCCCGCAAGCCCTAAGAGCGCCCCCAAGGCGTGCCCTAGCGGCTTGTGGCCACCTCGTGGGTCTCCTGGCCTCTTCCCGAAGCTTCGTGGATGTCTTCTGGTCCAAGAAAAACCATTGTAAAGTTTTATTCCGTATGGACTCCGTTTGATATTTATTTTTTATAAAAGATAAAAACAAGGAAAAAACAGAAACTGGCACTGGGCACTAGGTTAATAGGTTAGTCCCAAAAATGACATAAAATAGCATATTAATGCATATAAAAAATCCAAAGTAGATAATATAATAGCATGTAACAATCAAAAATTATAGATACGTTGGAGACGTATCACTTAATGACTTGCCCCATTATCTTGGTAAATGCATGGTTCCATGTGCATAAAAGAAACACATGTGACCATCATGTAGATGTGTCAATGAGACCATGAAGTGCCTGAAAGGTCCAGATAATGGTTGAATGGGACCGCAAATGTCACCTTGAATATTGAAAGAACATGTGGTGCCCCCATGTTTGGTTTTGGTAATTGATGACAAACTCTATGGACTAATGGTTGCCTGGAGTTATATTTGAAGGATTTGTCCATAGGGAATTTCTTGAAGTCCATCTGTTAGTCTCTAGGAGTTTATGTGCTGACCAAGGTGCTATTCAAGGAATTATATAAAGATTGGTCACGATTCATTGTTGATCAAGACTAAGTCAAAGAGTAAATCAAGTTGATCAACTCACAAAGCATAGAAGATGTACCGAGAGGGATCAAGTGATCCCATGGTATGGTAAGCATTGTCCATTACGCTTTGTGTACTAACCCATGGTCTATGTGAGAGTTCTATGTGGGGTTAGGTATGTTTCCATGGGCTTGAGTCAAGAGGAAGATCTCATATAACCCATGGAGGATGAAATCAAGTGGTGATCGTCATCAAGATTGTCATGTGCAAGTTCAAGTGAAGCATCACGAAAATATCATGCTTGAAGCTTGCCGTCCATTGTGGTGACAATGGACTTGTGAAGATGTGGCGAAGAGTGGCTCACCCATAGCGGAGTATGAGGAGCAATCAACTAGTATTCATCAAGCCAACACAATCAAGAAAGGTGGTCCAACTTGAGGAAATCAAGCTCGCCATCATCTAGCTCAAGTGGACTATGTACAAGGCAAAGGTTTGCCCTTGATAGGTTTTCTATTTTACCGGTCTCATGGTGGTAGTTGGGAGACGGGGTTATAGGATCAATGGCCGTACTATCAAGGGGGGCTCTCAAGTGAGTAGCTTGATCGTATCGTTCGTAGAGAGCACAAACCATTGCATCCTTGCATCATCTTTCTTGGTTCTTGTTTGGTGTTTCTCCTTGTGAGATTTGGAACTTATGGTCATCTTGATGACAAGCTTGAGTCATCGAAAATGGAGTTCAAATGCATCTTCTATGCTGTTTTCGATGTTGGGTTTTTTGTCGATTCTTCATTCATAGAGGTTTCACATCTCTATATCATTTGCTCAATTCGGAGCTCATTTGAAGAAGTTATGGCAGTTCAGGCTTTCCTGCATCCATCTGTTTTGCTTAGGCCATTTTGTTGCTCCCTAGCGGTAGTACCGCCTCGGACAGCGGTAGTACCGCTTGCGCGGTACTTCCACGGTTCCAGTGTCGTGCGCATTACCGCTTGTTTTTAGCTTCTGTATTCGGTTTTCCTCTGCGCGGAAGTAGAGCGGAAGTAGTGGGCGGTAGTACCGCGATGCCCTATTCTACTACCGTGGTTTCACGTGTACACGCAACACCTAGCGGTAGTACCGCTCCGGCGGCACTACCGCCTCCTTGAGTTTCGGAGTTGCACGTTATGGCTGAAACTACCGTGCGAGCGGAAGTGCCGCTCGCCCGAGCGGTACTACCGCTGGTGTGTGGGCTGAAGGCATAATGATTGGATTTGGGAGGGCCTATAAAAGGGGGTCTTCTTCCCCATTGCATTTGATCTCTTGATCTTGTGTTCTCCCCCATTGTTGACCTTCTTTGAGCTTGCTATCTCTCAATCCCTCCAATGTTTCTTGCTAGTTCTTAAGGCCTTGTTTGTTTCACGTGGATCGGAAGGGTTTTCATGGGAATAACCCCGCGAGGCCCAATATCCTCGCAAAACCCCGTCGGCCTGTTTGTTAGGCGAGGTTACAGGGGCCAACCCTCTCGATTCCCCCTCGATCCACTTCCTCCCACGCGCTTCAGAACCCTCGAGGGGGGCCTCGAGGATCTGGCCGCCCGACTCGACCCGTCGCCGCGACTCCTCCACAAGACGCCGTCGACGACGACTCCTCTCCAAGACACCGCGCCGCCCGACGCCTCAACGCCGGCGATCTCCTCCGGCATAGTGGACTTCTCCCCGGTGGTTAGTCATCCCCTCCCCTCCCCCCTCCTCTCCATGGCTGCCCCCTCCCGCACGCCCTCTGTTCGCCTCGTCCTCGCCGGCGAGCACGGCAAGAACGACGTCTCCTACTCCCAGCTCCACATGGACCCTAACCCTAGGCCTACCCAGCTAGCTTGCCAAGAACGCCCGCCTCTTCTCGATCCACGGCCCGGCTGCCATTTCTTCTTTAGCTCTGAAAGCAGATCAATCCCTCGTTGCCAATTTTGGAACAGATGCAAAATTGGGATGATTTCAGGTTCAGGGTTCCTGTTGACACATAACCAGCAAGCATGAGCACAGAATTTTAGCATGATGCGAATGCCACCATTGTTCCTTAGCCGCACCAATTTGCAGGGCACCAAGAATGACCCCTTGTTAGCTAGCGTAATTTAATTTTCCTCCTGCACTATGATGGTGGGTTGTCTTGTTATTAACTTATTATGTTGTATTCTAGCCAATTAAGTCTAAAATTAGGTGTATATTGTAATTGTTCTATGAATTATGAAAACAAAAGTTGTTCTCTGAGTTATGAAAGAAAGAATTGTTCTCTGAATTGGGGTGGGTGGTCTGTTTGCGTAATTTTCTTTCTGCACTTGTGTGGAACAGTGCTATGATTGTCTTGTTAATTTGGTGTCAGCTCTCGCATTGTAGTCAATCAAGTGTAAAATTTGGTATATATAGTAATTATTCACGAAACTAGAGAGACAATGCAATTAGATGTTAACATGGCCATGTTCCCTGTGGTATCAACTCAGCTGTCTTCTTGGATACAACAATGAGCATGAGCCTTCTTTCTTTTTTTGCTCCCTAGTTTGATGCTTGTTTGCATAGTTTCCTGGGCATTCGCCGCAGAGCATTTCAGTGGGCATGCTGATAAGTTTGCTTCACACTCCGCCATTCTGGTTATGGGAATTCGGAATAGTGTGATTGTCATGGACAGTCGTGTACCGTGCATACATACATATTGTGCATCCAGTGTTTTACGTTTAGTCTGGCATCCTGAAAGAGGCAATGCAAATCAGATGGTGACATGGTCATGTTCTCTCCGATAGCATCTCAGCTGTCTTCCTTCGATTTGCCGATAGGTTTTGTTAGCATTTTGCTTGTCGAAGAGCTCAATTGACTTGGAAATAATACAGCCTTATTTGATCTGTACTATATAATTTCCTAGCCCTGCTTTTGATTTCAGAATTAGTTTACTAGTTCATGTGAGTCCTGTTTTTCCTTTTCTGTTGCTGTCAATCTCTGCGTCGTCGATTAGTACGAGTACTTAATAGCTTTCGCACAACAACTTATGTTTTTCTCTAGCTAGCTAGCTAACTAGCTAACTTGGTCTTGTATTGACGGTATCACGCATATTGGTTCTTATTTCTATCATCGATTTATTATCTAGCTAGCTAGCTAACTTGGTCCATTTCCATTGAACTTAATCTATGTAATGGACCTTGCTAACTTGTTCTCCCTCCATGAACCTTGCAGCCTCTTCCACGCTCCACCACTATCAGCCTCCTTAACCCCGACCGAAGAGCTGGCCTTTTCCCCAGTAAGATGTAACTTTTGGTTAATTCTCCGTGAGTGTTGGTGGAACAATGAAGTAGGGATGTTTGTTTCTATAGTATATATGAATAATTGTGTGTCATCTTACATGCTGCTGGTATGTTCTTATTTTGACAGAGGTCCGCTGCTTGAATGATTGTGTTGTGTAGTGAAATCACATGTGTGTGGATCAATTAATCAGATGGTTTTGCTGTGTTGCTGCTGCTTGTAGTACATTTTGACCATCCATGATTCTGCTTGAATGATTAAGTTGGCATTTGTCGATTTCATAACTACTTTATTAAGTTTGCTTACGTGCTTGTCATAACTACTTTATTAAGTTGCATTTGTGTGTATTTGTATGTTGTAATTCGCTGAGCGAACAGAGTACTAGAACATAGGTTGGCCTATTTAGCTTTATTGTACTAGTCATCTGTTGGCCTATTTAAAAAGCTCATCTCCTTTTGTTTTAGCAGGCTCTTTGGCAACTAGAGAAGCAAGCTGGACAAACTTTTGGCCATTCAAAAACTCGATGATCATGACATCATAAGAGCAATTCATCTGTAGGACAACATCATTCTCATCCTTGCTTGGTCTGTAAAAATATAACTGATCGTGAGCTATGAGAGATTATGTTGCTGTGATGTGATTGATATTGCTGTGATGAGATACTGATTCCAAGTCAAGATGTGAAGAACTGCTGTCACATTTTTATTAGGTGTCATTCACAATTTTATAGCAAGTTTGTCTTGCTATGATTCTATTTAACCTGTAAAGATTGGATTTTTAATTGTTTTTTACCATTTTAACTCAATAGGGCAATCCCTGCCTACCAAACACTGTTTTATATGGAGGGGATTGTGGATGGAGAGGGATTTGAGGTTTCAAGGAGATGTGAGGGGATTGGGTGGAAGAGGGGGATTCACCAAATCCCCTGAAATCCCCTCCTTCCCAAACCTCTCAAATCCACTCCTACCAAACAAGGCCTAAGGGAAAAGAGAGAGGAGATCTAGATCCACATTTCCACCAACCACTTCCTCCTCTATGTGAGGGGAACCCCTTGGATCTAGATCTTGGAGTTCTTTGTGTTCTCTTCTTCGCTCTTCATCTCATTTTTCCTCCATAGCATTAGTTGTTGTGGTGGGATTTGGGAGAGAAGGACTTGGGCACTACGTGTGCACTTGCCATTGCATACGGTGCATCTGTTTGAGTTATCCACGATGATACATGGAAGTTACAAGTTGAGAAGCTTATTACTCTTGGGTGCTTGGTATCCTAGAGCTTGTTCCTCTTGGGTGCTTGGGCGCCCTTGACGGTTGGTGGTGCTTCGGAGCTCAATCATTGTGGTGTAAAGCTCCGGGCAAGCGTCGGGGTCTCCAATTAGGTTGTGGAGATCGCCCTGAGCAATTTGACGGGTACCGGTGACCGCCCCCAAGGGTTGCCAAAGTGTACGGGTTCGGTGGCCGCCCCAAAAGGGTTGCCAATTGTACGGGGTTGGTGACCGCCCTCAAGGGTCCCTTAGTGGAATCATGGCATCTTGCATTGTGCGAGGGCGTGAGGAGATTACGGTGGCCCTAGTGGCTTCTTGTGGAGCATTGTGCCTCCACACCGCTTCAAACGGAGATTAGCATCTGCAAGGGTGTGAACTTCTGGATACATCATCGTCTCCGCGTGCCTCGGTTATATTTTACCCGAGCCCTTTACTTATGCACTTCACTTTGTGATAGCCATAGTGTTTCATGTTATATATTTTGCTATCACTTAGTTGTTTATCTTGCTTAGCATAGGTTGTTGGTGCACATAAGAGAGCCTAGTTGTTTTAGGTTTTGTGCTTGACAAATTAACTGCTAGTTTTATTCCTCCTTTGTTTAATCCTAAACCGTAATTATTTTAAGCGTCTATTCACCCCCCTCTAGGCGACATCCATGATCTTTCAAATACGTTCAAGAAACTGAAGTGGTTAAGGTTGTATTTTGTGGTGCGAGGGCCTCAAAATTAGTTTTCCCGTGGCACAAGATGTGCACACAAAGTCTGAAGATTGAGGAAATTTTGACTCAAGCAAATTATGACCAATGGAATTGCTAGTAATTTTTCTCATCGTCCCAATTTCGGGATGGCCAAGGCGATCATGCCAGGTTTGGAATGCGTTAACATTCTGAAAAGTTATTTTGTATGCAATATGTTCTATGGGTTTGATGTACGTATACTTCAAACCAGACGATAGAGAAGGAATTTTCTCATGTACCTCTTTTCCATATATGTGATCTTTGGTAAAGAGTAGATACTCCTCTTTTGGGTTTCAATGTGAAAACTATTTTTACGGATATCTCAATAACTGACCAGGGTACGTGAAGAATCGGGATACAATAAAGCATCCTCGATTGTCACTTGTGTACCACTTGGGAGGGTAAATATGGCACTGGATGTGCCAACAATCACTGTATCGCGTCCAGCGATAGTTAAAATATCTCCATTCATCTTTTTCAGAGTTTGAAAATATTTCATCTCCCTCATTATGGAGTTTGTGGTACCACTGTCCACAAGGCATAATTCCTCTTCCATCGAATTGTCCCCATAGAGAACTATATAAAACAAAGAATTTTCAATAAGAAAACCTCATGTTAATACATAGAATACAATCTTATTATAACATCTGTGATGATACAATACAATATAAATATAACAAAAACAAAAGTATGTTCTTATTACAACCATCATAAATGGACATAATTAAGTAGATCACTAAGGAGATTGAGGGACTAGTCAAAGTCGCCAAACACATCGTTGAGGTGTACTCCAGCATCATGTTCTCCGTGTCAGCAGGATCCTCGGGTGGAAGGGGAATCATGGCGTTGCTCCATCCAGGAGGAACATCGTGCGAACAAGAAGCTCCATTGGCGCTATGCAGATGAAGGTTGAAGTTGGCTTCAAGCCTTTTTTTCCCTTGAGGTGCTCTGCGCCCCTGAGATTGCTGGTACAACATAACCAGATGCTCTGTTGTTCATACCTTGTTTTGAGGGCCAGAAACAAAGTACTAGGAGATTCCTCCTGTAAATACACGGGCTTGAGATCTGGATGAATATGGTGCCTTATGATGAATAAAGTAGCATAGTTCTGATGTTCTATCAACGGCGTGGCTCCGTCCAGGAGAGGAGTCTCAGGGGCCTGGATTGCACGCGCCATCCCACGGGGCGCAAGACTGATCTTGATGTTCATGGCCCATGTACGGTAATTGTGGCCATTGAGGGCAAGTTACTCAAGCTCTTTGGCGGTCATCTTGACCTACATGGGGGAACCAGAGATAATCAATTTACGGACAATAAATTAAAGACCATCACGGTTATGTAATAAGAATGCAAAGATTTGATCCTCAAGTGAATAACTTGAAAAATCATAGTCAAAAAATTATTTATTACATAGTAAAAAAAGTAACTTGAAAAATTTCTCAACCTCAATTGTGTGAACATAACACATTGAAGATCACATAGATCTCACAGTAATAGGCTGCATAATCTGACAATGTCAGTAGATGCACATGTTTCTATTACCTTGTGTATGTTACAATTTAAATATAAGGAAATACACGTTGGAAGTAATCGCTTGTCGAGACTGACAAAAACATAGAACTCATAGTAAAAGCGGATAGTCTGCATATAAGCAGTAGATCCAACTCATTACCTTGTGATTCCAAATACAATGAGGAAGAAACATTAAAAAAAATTGCAAGTTTGATATGCAGCAGAAAACAACCTCAACCGCAAAAACACGTTCAAAGAGAATTTGATATGTGGTAAACACATGGAACATGTCATTCCCAGACAGGGGGCGCCGCCTCCCCTCCCCTCCGTCGCCCCCCGCGCGGGCGACCGCGCAGTGACTGCGATGGGCGCGTTCGGCGGTGCAATGGCCGCGTCCAGGGGCGTGGTGACCCCCATGCACGCCTCTCCCAGCGCCATGGTGGCCACGCCCAACGGCGCGACAGATCACCTGCATCCGACGACGGAAACGCCGGAGTCTACCCACTCCATGGAAGCGACAATGGTAGCACCGACCATCCTTGCGGATCAAACGGAGGAATAAGGAGATGAGGCATGTCATCTCATCGTCGGCGAGTTGCTCCTCTTTTCCTCTCGTTTCTCTGTTGTTTTTGCTCTCTGGTAGTTCTAGCGTGCGTGATAACATGTTTGAGACACTCCCATCACCCATAAGAGCGCAGGGAGGGACAGATCTATGGCGGGCTGCTACTCTTTCTCTTTCCCTCTCTATTTTTCTCTAGAAGAACAAAGAAAGTAAAAGAGGAGAGATCGGCGGTGGATGGTGGGTCCATGTGAAGATGTCATGTGGAATTGGTTCGATAGAATCAGTCATCATTATCTATGAAGATAATGCGCCCTGTGTTGCAAAGATACAAACATGATATCAAAAGTAATATCATTAAGCATATTATTTCTAAGTGGATTTTTCCCATGATCTTCAGCGAAGTGGGGAAATAAACATCTTGCAAGTCAAATCATACAACAACCTTGCTGATTTATTTACTAAGTCTCTATCAAATTATACATTCCAGAAATATGTCCATGGAATTGATATGCCAAGACTTAGGGACTTGCAAGTCTCTTCTTGAGATATTTACGCTATCTTTCTTTGTGAGTATATGTTTCAGGTTCTCATCAAAAAATTTGTGAAGAACTTTTGAAAGAGCATCTTTTGAGATGATAGAGCTTCCCGGACAATCATGAAGATGATTCTACATGGTCAAGCATACATTAGGGGAGTGTTAAAATTAATTATGTAATTAGAAGAAAATCTCCCCTTGCCCGAACGGCCATGCGGCACAACCGCCGCCTCTCTGCCTGGAACCCCTCTAGATCGTCGCGTCTCTCCAGGATCGTCGTGCCTCTCCAGCACATATATATTGTAATCTCAACGGATTAGACAAAGGTTTCATTTCGATCTCAATTCATATTTTCTGCGGTTCTTTTCTGTGCTCCAAAGCAGTTTGCCGTTGTAAAATGACCCCGTAGCTGTCAATTTCCATATATTACTTAGTTGTGGCAGATAAAAATTTGGCAAATGATAAACCGAGTCTTCAAAACCGACAAACAGAGAGGAGGGCAGAAGTGATATTTATAAGCAATTGATCGCCAGTGTCGATCACTAAACAAGCACCAACCAGCAACTCCCCTATTTTCCTAGATCTCTATTTTTCATGTGAGCCCTATTGAACCTCTACATCTCTATTTCAACATGAATTACATTTTATGGATTCGGAGCTCGATTCAACTGCTTCATAGAACCGGATGCTTTGAAACTAAGGAAATGCCCACACTCGAAAGGAGCTAGATAGTTCGTGAGTCCAAGGTCTTGTAATTCGGCGGCCCATGAACTGAACACATGGCCGGACTTCAGGTGCTCCAAAGTCTGAACTGGTGACTAGCGTCTCAGCTGAGTTTATCTTGTGCTCATTCTCAAGATATATCTTGTGCTCATTCTCAAGATATATTGTGAGTTTATCAGGTGCTCCAAAGTCTGAACTAAAGACATTGAACCGAAGATATATTGTGTGTTGGTAGTTGTTCACGGGGATTTCCCGTCAACACAAGAAATGTTTTATAATCACCGCACCAACAAAGGTTCAAATTGCTAAATAATCAATCCCACAGTGACTAGAATTATAATACATGTTAAAAAAGATAGAATAGTAGAGACTAAACTGGAATTTGGGGGCAAGCGTAACCCAAGATCCATCTAGACAGATTTATGCTCTAAGCGCTACAAGAATACGTCTTGGGAGCGTTGTAAACTCAGATCCAACGAGAGAACGGTGGGCGGACATTGGACAGTGCTCCCCAAGTGAAACCAACAAAACGCAACAACATTTATAGCAAGATTAAAGCATCAAAGAAGAGAAGGCGGAATAATTAGATCAGGAAATGAAGAGAACAAAGTAAAATAGAAAAAGATAAATTGGGGATTTCACAAGGCTCAGACATCCAAGGAAGGAATTAGCAGCATTAGCTCTCAAGCCTGGCGGGGCGAAGGCTCTCAGGCGGCAACTGCGAATGTTTTGAGAAACAAGCCTTTAATTTATCATCATTGCCATAACGCATCCCCAAAAAAATTAATCATGTTGATCACAACTGATTCTCGCATAATCGCCCCTCTCTTAAGCTTCTCCCAGAATTGTCACTTCATATTTTTTTTTTACAATCCTATCTAGCTAAAGTCTAATTAGCTAGGGTTGTAAAAAATATATGAAGTGATGATTCTGAAAGAAGCTGGGGAGAGGGGCGATTCTAGAAGAATCGCCCAAAAGAACTGGCCCTAACTACTCGTAACAAAAAATTCATCACAATAATAGGCACTCTGGACCAGCCAAATATGAAGCTAACAAGATTAAAGAGAATCCCTCAGAGACCCGCTTAAAATCACGCACACAGCTGAACCAAACGAGCTGCAAATGGAGATTCCAGCCCAGACAGGTAACAAGGCGCAGTTTGATAAAGCACCATGCTGTTTAATGCAGGCTGGTGTTTACATTCATCTATTCAGGATGACCAAACTGTTAACAACAGTTGTGAAGCAGAGCCTCCCCCTCAGCTCATCTGAAGAGCAGAGGATTTACTCATGGTTTGTAATGAACAATTATAAATATATGAAAATAAATAAATAGCTGTCGCACTATGATGCATTTGCTTTCAATTGTTCAGTTCATTTCAAGTCAGTTTAAGATCATGCGGTTGTTTTTTCAGTCAAAACATCTAATCATGTTCAGTCAAATGTCCTGTTTATAAGGCCTTGTGTGATTCATAGTATTTTTATATGATTTTTAAAGTTGCAAGCTCTTGGAAAGATGTGTAAAAATTCCTATGCTTCCATCAACAAACACTTGGATCAATTCCTTTGTTTTGCATCCATAGGATTCAAATGGGCAAGGTATGGCAATCCGCCATCTTTCCTATTCCTATTTATAAAAGTAGCCTTGAATCAGCTAAAGATCATGTTCACTGTTTTTCCAATACAAAATATCTGATCATATTCATGAGTTGTTAAGCTTCAGTTGTCAATGGTGTAACAATCTTGCGACCATGATCTGCTTGAAGTATTCGCATTCAAGATCCGAATAGCCAAAAGTTAACAAACAGGACAGACAAGCGTCAATGAGGGAAGCAAAGCCTCCCCCTCAGCTAATCTGAAGATCATAAGATTTTAGATTTGACCACTAGCATTCAACAGTACAATGTGTGCAGTTTAAAAAAAATACAGTATATATCAGGGCATTCTTTCATATGTGAAGGAGTGTATGCCAAGAAAATATACCGCAAAAAAAGTACAACAAGAAAAATCATTTCGATTTGCAACACTGCGATAAAAAATATGCAATTTTAACAATAACTCACTTCCGCACTGAGCCATGAGATTGCGCGTCAGAAGAATGAAGTATTTAGTTTGATCATCATCGGACAGCTTTAAGCATTAGATCCAGTACAAACAAAGATCTCAAAAAGAAATAGTCCCTCAAAACATTTGCACAGGTGTTGCTAAGCTTCAGTTGCAAATGATGTAAACAGATGCATCTTTGGATCAATCTTGCTGTATGCTTAATGTTGCAGCTGATTTGCTTCGCATATTGATCTGACCAAACAATGAGCAACCAAAAGATTATCAAATTAAGCAACAACACCTCCATTGCCAATGTAATCGGACAAAGAGGCTGCCTGCATCATTGCTCATTCAGTTACTACAACTGAGGATGTTAGAAAAGGGAGACAAGGATTATATCATCAGCAGTTACAGTCTAGCTGTGTTTTATTTTCCCAAAAACTAGAAGGGCCTTCATAGGCTGTACCAAACTGTAATGAAGAAATCATAAGAAAAATGTGAGTGGGCTCAGATACAAAAGAGATGTTTATATCACGACGGCCCACAAAGGGAAGTCTCATAATGAGCTGGGTAATAGTATCATCATTGCAAAAATAATCAAGGCCCCATGCCACGACTACTACAGAAACAAATTCAGTGGTCTCTCAAGATAAGGGTCTTCTCAACAAAGATTTCTCAGTTGTTTGGTCACTCAAAGATCAAGTACAGTGGACTCTGCTAAAATCATGTAAATTGCTTTGTCAATCAGAATGCATAATATGTTCATCCGTTTGTTTTGGCAATGATGCTCTGTGGTAGGCACAATACGGTTGATAAACATAGGTGTTCTACTGCACCAAGCTATGAAATAGCGCATCAGAACTTCAGAAGAACAAAAGTAGTTTCATCACCGAACAAAACTGACTGAGCTTTCTGCAAGTTTAATCCTCCAAAGCACGTGCAATGCTGGCTTTCTTCTGCCAAATTAATGAGCTACAGACTCAGGAACTAAAATCTCTGAGAAATAAAAATATGTACTATGTTAGAAATGTGCCAGAAGACAGGTAACATGACGCGGTTTGACAGAGCGTCATGCTGTTTAATACTGGCCGGTGTTTCCATTCATCTATGCTTCCCTCTACGGGATGACCAAACTGTTATCAACAGGCCATCCTTCCAGTTGTGAAGCAACAAACACAAAAACAATTTTCCATCGCAAACTACAAGCAGAAAAAACATGAAAAAAAATAGCAAAACTTGCAGTGGCAAGAACAAATCAAGCATTTCCTCAGTTCAGGACTCCAAATTGCTTCCGCACAGCGCCATGAGATAGCACATCAGAAGAACGAAAGTATTTAGTTTGATCATCATCGGACAGCTCTAAGCATTAAATCAAAATCTCAAAAGGAAATTGTCCCTCAGAATATTTGCACGGATGCATCAAGAGATTGGTATTTTTTTCAGACAAGGCCGACATTTAAAATTCCACAAGTTTTGCTAAGCTTTCAAATGATGTAAACAGATGTCATCTTTGGATCAATTTTAACTGTATGCTAATGTTGAAGCTCTGTAGCAATCATGCAGTGATTTGTTTCGCGTATTGAACAGACCAAACTCTGATCAACCAAAAGAATATCAAATTGAGCATTGCCATTGTAGGGCCATCTGCAAGCCTTTGGGTTTCATGCTCATTAGCAGTTAATCATTTTTCCTATCCAATGAATAAAAGTATTCATTCAAAAAAATGAATAAAAGTAGATCCGGGTCAGTATGTTCATTGTTTTTAGATAAAAAATCTCTGTTCACTTCCATGATAATTTTATTAAGCTTCAGTTGCCAATTGTGTAACTGCTTTATATATCGTTGGATCTATCTAGCTGTATGCACGATGAGGCAGACCATGGGCTGAGCATTGCCATCCAAGATCTGAATTGCGAGAGCATATTCCAAAGAAGACTGATTGAAAAGGAAAAAACAGATCAATTTAACTTTGGGAATCCAAAACATCAGAGAGATTCCCATTATAGACGTAGTCTGTCATAACCCTGAAATTCAGGGTTCTGATGTCCCTGTCTTGCTATCATCATTTGTTTTCATGTATCATAAACCAATTATTGAATTACCATTTCACAAACAAAAAAGGTCAAAATTAAAATTGGGTATGAGAAACGTACTTATAATAATGTTCTTAGGACTACTAGACCAGCTTCAGGGAGGGAAGCAGGAGCCTCCCCCTCAGCTAATCTGAAGAGCAAAAGGTTTACTATCCGAGCAACGCAACACCTCCAATGCCACTGTAATGATAAAGAGGCTGCCTGAATCATCACTCGTCACAGAACTACAATGTTCTACAAAGTTTGTAATGAGGACTATTAGATGTTCTTAAGACTACTAGACAAGCTTCAAGGAGGGAAGCAGAGCCTCCCACTCAGCTAATCTGAAGAGCAGAAGATTTAATCTCCGAGCAACGCAACACCTCCATTGCCATTGTAATGGACAAAAGGGCTGCCTGAATCGTCGCTCGTTGGGTCTGATTTGCAAGACTGAAAATTAGAAACAAAAATTCATTGGCTTATACATAAATCAAATGTCAGCAAACGTTTCCACCTCACAAAAAATAAAGAGTTTGAAGCAAGATGATTGAAGAACAATTTGCTTTATAGTGTCCGAAGGCAAACTTGGTAGACACAGCACGGGAAGGGCTGTCCATCCATAGGTCCCTCAGATGGAAAAAACAGAAGTTTAGATACTATAGTATGATAAAGATGTATCCATGGCAACAGATGTGCCAGAACCAGGAATATCACACATCCACAAAATCCACGGTATGTCGTCACTGTGCGAAGATTAAAAATTTGTTAGAGAGGCCTCAACGAGGGAGATTCAACACCTCTCTGCTGGGATCTTCACCGAAAGAAAACGAAATTAACACGGAAAGAAAACCACAAAGGCTATGCTCGAAGGAGGACACTTGCAGTGGAGAAAAGCAGCTGTTGTTTACAGTGTCATATGGCACTTCCTATGGTCTGAGAATCTTCACAAGAATAATTTAAGATGAACGAAATTAACAATGCAAAAACTACAGAAGACCTGAAGCTGTTGGTTTTATGCCTCAGAAAGCCGCAAAAATATCGTCATTGGGTATCTGACGGTAATTCCAACATAAAGCTAATCATCATGGGCTTCGATTGCATTATAGATCTAACTTGGAAGACAAGATTGTAAAAACTGATGAAAACAAGATGTATCATCAGAATATAGATGACTTCTCATTCACAGAAAATTAAGCACTGTGTCAGAAGGTGTCTGAAGATTGTTTCAACGTTTCAGAAAAAATAACACTGTACTCTGATGGATTCAGTTGCAAAGATGACATCATATGGGCTGCTCAAGCTGCCCTCGGATCAAGTGTTGGATTATGCATCAATACTTCCTCACGATCCAAACAGATCTTGCAGATGTAAGAAGAAGCAACAAAGATTGTACAAAGATACAGAGTTGCTCAGTGGTGGCAATATTTAATTGGTTCGATTCTGCCAGTTATGTGTCAATGCTTTTAGAAAAGGGAGCTTGTTATCCTCATTGCAATTACGTCCTCCAATACAAGCAAAAAATAAATAAACACGAAAAGAAGCATGTAAGTGAAGGATCCAGAGATAAGAACAATGAACAGCAGTTTTAAAAACTCTAGTGTCAGATGGCTTGGTTCAGCGGGATAAGGAGAAAACCTGTGATTTGGTCTGTTGAGCTTGAATTTTGCAAATCATCACTGCCATCACCCAAGGAAAATAAGTAGAAAAGAGAATCAAACCAATTGTTCAAAATTTAATTTGCTGAGTCAGATTCAGTAGTATGTCAATCAGCACAGATCCACCTAGGCGGATCCTAAGACTGGGGCGACAAATATGAAATCATCATCCTCAAACTGGTTTGGAGAACCATTGCAAACATCAAAGTATCTATTGTAGATGGTCTACCAATTCAAAAACAGCTAACTATGCTAGGTTCGCCTAATCAAAGATCCCCAAAAATATAAAATTCCATTTATTACTCTTAATTCTGTCATTTCCCTATTATTCCAACAATTCTCATTTTCTTAAGATGTGTCATCCCAATAAGTTCTGCCTAATGTGTGGTAGAATGGCTTTCCAGGAATCACTGGCATTAACATTACAGTTCTGAACATAGGGATTAATCAATCCTGATAGATGATATTGAGTGATTGTCTCGTCACTGCTCCAAATTCAAGTAAATAAAACATTCTCCAAATTTACCCCTCAAATCAAAATAGCTGTACTGAGTAGGTATGGTTTCTCGTATGAAATTTAAACTGAAATTAAACAGGAAAGCTAAAGTTCGTCAGCTACAAGGGCAAGACTACTTTGTTGATGTAATCACAGTTTGTTCATCTGTGACCACGCACTTGTGATAATATGCCAACCTCAGACAAGTTATACTGGTACAAAAACAATCAGATTTTGACCTCATTGCAAATTGTGCTTTCCACATGAAGAGAATTGAGACATATGCTTGTTTATTAGTTCAGTTTAATCATAGGTCAAACAACAAAAATAATTAACATGTCAAACCAATGATATTGTATGTAGTACTAATTAAGAGGACTCAGAATATGGGAGGTGATATAGCAGGATGGTCGGCAAGGCAAATAAATGCCAGTTACGACGAACGAGACCAAATATCAATCTTCACAGTCCTCTACAACAAATTCAGACATGAGGTTGCAAAACATAACAAGCCAAAGAACACAAAAATTGCTTGATTCTCCTGAGAAAGGGGAGGTTGCACGGTCGTCAGATAGGAGCGAAAGACTATTTTTGTTCAAGTAATCATGATTTGATCATATGAACTATGCACTTGTGATCATCATTCGACCTTGGGAAACCAATAATTCAAGAGACAACCAAAACAGAGTGATGATAGAAAACGACATAAGAAATCAAGGATTCGTGGTGCCTCAGAAGGAAGGCAGTAGGTTATGTAATCATTAGCGATTTCATTGAGAAAGGTTCACACTAATCATCATCGGCATCTATCACAGAACGCATCTAACAAAACTGCAGATCAAGAAACTAGCAAGATCACTGGCCTCATAGAGAAGATTAGATCGTTCCACATTTAGAGAATTCGGACATATGCTTGTCTATAATTCAGCTTAATCCTTGGCCACCGATAAACAAAAAAAGACAGACCAGTACAAGAACGAAAAGGATAATCGAAACAAGAAAGAAAGAAAAAAGGCTTCAGTGTGTGTAACAACATGAATCGATCAACGGCGGACGGATCCGCCTCAACGAAATCCGCTAAGATCCAATCGGACCTGAATCATCAGCAGCCAACCAAAACCAACTCTCTTCATTTTTTTAAAACGACAAAGCAAAACTACTGATTCGAGAAGGGCTCGCGGACGAGATACTTGGGTCACATCCATCTCGCAGACGAAGAAACTGGCTCAAAACACGGAACAGCTTTGGGACAGAGTGAGTTCTCTTGCTTTTTCCTCCAGAAGCACGAAAAAGAAAGTGACAAATCTCAAAGAAATTTTCGCTCTGTGCCGAAGGAAAGGGCCCAGAGAATCATCGGGTAATCAATCAGTCAGATCCGGGTGAGTTGAAAGCCGGATTGGGGGTTCGATCTAGCAAGATGGCAGGACGATTTGCCGATTGGCTGGGTAACGAGGCCCAGACAAGAAGCTGATCTTGCAGAAACCGTACGACGATAAACATTCAAATCGAGAAACAAAAACACAGAGGGTCAAATCGACAGAAGACAAGAACACCGACGAACTGGGAGGTGCGTCCGTGGTGACGAACGAGACCAGATACCAATCCTCACCGACCTCCAACCCAGATGGAAAGAAAAACAATCCCCAGGGAAGAACGAGTGGAAAAGAGGTTCGGAAACAAGGATGACAGGTCGAGATCGGAGATCGGAGATGTGCAGGAGGAGGAAGAGGGAAGAAGAACGCTGTTTGCTGGGACGGGAGGTGGCGGCGTGGGGATTAATATAGAGGAGCTCCCGCTAGGGCTTTTTTTTTAGTTTTTTCTTTAGGGGCGGGCAGATTAATACTCGTGTCGTTGGATGCGTTTTGTGTAATCTGCTCGGCCCGTAGGCCCAGGACTAACGGGGCCGACGAACAAATCCCATCCTCGGTCATTTTCGCCCTGTTGCTTTCTTTGGGACCCCTAGAAAACAAAAAAGTCCAAAATAAACCTTGAAGTTATAAACAAAAACTAAATCAAACCCTGCCCGTCAAAACAAAAAAACTAAATCAAGCCCTGAATTTTAAATCCTGAAAACTGGCAGTCCGAACTTGTAATCCGGTCTATTTTTGAACCCTAGACCTACTAGTAGAACACCCGTGCGTTGCCACGGGCCTTTCAAATTTTCCTACTTACATATATATAAATATAACGCATGTAATTTTGTGCATGTATAGGAAAACATAGCCCGCAACCATTGAAAAGCAATTGAAATCCACTTCACCTGCAATATATTTTGATTAAAAAATGTATTTAAATTATGTATACGTATAGATAATGATTTAACTAAGAATATGTTACAAACTAAGATCTATTTGATGTGCTTAAGATATTCCCGTCATTCTCGTATGCCGAAATACGCACACAACCTGGCCACCTCCTAAACGTAGCCGCCACCGGAGCTCAGGTTTCTTATGCCTCCCATAGGAGCCGCCACCGGTCTGCGGCGTCCTCTGTGGCCTTAGGGCCATGGAGGCGCGGTGGATCCCCGCTCGTGCCAATGGGAGGGCTTCGTTTTTTCATATTTTTTTAGTTTTATTAGGGTTTGTACCCTACTCAGAGAGGCAAGGACGAGGCAGCTCTCTGAAAATGGAATAAGGTTTTCTCTGCCTACTGATGTGACTGTTGTTGAGGGTCCAATGCTAAACAAAGAAATATCTCCTCGGAATGGCAGAATATCTTCTTTAAAAAAATAGGTTAGTCCCATCTGCTATAGCTTGAAGCAGGCCTGGGGGGCAGCAGGACTAATACGTTGTTGTATCGACGCAAATATTTCTTTTTCTAAGCATACAATTACGAGTACCTCTAGGTTTTATTAGCGGAGAAGAAGTAGTAAATTGGGGCTTATTGGGACCGATGTTACAAGCTTCTGGAACACAGTGGAATCTTCATAAAGTAGATCCTTATGATTCTTACAACCAATGTGATTAGAAAGTCCGATGGCAAAAAGAAGGGGATTCGTTAGCTCGCTATTTAGTATGTTGGTGAAATGAGAAAATCCATCAAATTAATTCAACAAGCTGTAGAAAAAATATATTCCCAGAGCCCCTGTTCTGGCGGTGCTTCTAACATCGTCGGATGGCATGTGGAGGTTTGTCTTCAATAGATCTCGTGGGATTCAATTGTCGTTTTTCTTTGATGGGTCCGCATTGAAAAGGTATTCATTCATGAGTGGTCGTGTGTCCACAGGTTAGATCCTTCCAATCTACGTTTCTCTTTGTCGCCGGTGATTCCTGTTCTGGTGCATATACTTTAGGAAGGATAAGGCACAAAACCATGAGATATATAGAAAGGTGTGACAACTCATACTTGTTGCCTGGGCTACAATGCATATACTGTTGGGGAACGTAGTAATTTCAAAAAATTTCCTACGATCACGCAAGACCATGGTGATGGCATAGCAACGAGAGGGGAGAGTGTCCGTCCACGTACCCTCGTAGACCGAAAGCGAAGCGTTATAACAACGCGGTTGATGTAGTCGACGCCTTCACGATCCGACCGATCCAAGCACCGAACGTCACGGCACCTCCGAGTTACGCACACGTTCACTCGATGACGATCCCGGACCGATCCAAAGAAAGTGTCGGGGATGAGTTCCACAAGACGACGGCGTGGTGACGATGTTGATGCTCCACCGACGCAGGGCTTCGCCTAAGCTCATGACGATATGACTTCTTCGGCGCAGGGCTTCGCTTAAGCTCCGCGACGATATGACCGAAGTGGAATATGGTGGAAGGGGCACCGCACACGGCTAAGGAAAGATCCGTAGATCAACTTGTGTGTCCTAGGGTGCCCCCGCCTCGTATATAAAGGAGCCAAGGGAAGGTGGCGGCCAAGGAGGAGGCGCACCAGGAGTCCTACTCCTCCGGGAGTAGGATTCCCCTTCCAATCCTAGTTGGATTAGGATTCCTGAGGGAAAGAGAGAGAGGGGCGCCCACCTTTCCTAGTCCTAATAGGACTAGGGAAGGGGGCGCGCCACCTAGGGCTGGCCCTTTCTCCTTTCCTCCAAGGCCCACTATGGCCCATGTAGTTCCGGGGTTCCGGTAACCTCCGTTACTCGAGAAATTCGATTTCACTCGGAACACTTCCGATGTCCAAATGTAGGCTTCCAATATATCAATCTTTATGTCTCGACCATTTCGAGACTCCTCGTCATGTCCGTGATCACATCCGGGACTCAACAACCTTCGTGCATCAATACTTATAAACTCATAATGAACTGTCATCGAAGCGTTAAGCGTGCGGACCCTACGGGTTCGAGAACTATGTAGACATGACCTAGAACCATTCTCGGTCAATAACCAATAGCGGAACCTGGATGCCCATATTGGTTCCTAAATATTCTCTTAAGATCTTTATCGGTCAAACCGCATAACGACATACGTTGTTCCCTTTGTCATCGGTATGTTACTTACCCGAGATTCGATCGTCGGTATCCTATACCTAGTTCAATCTCGTTACCGGTAAGTCTCTTTACTCGTTCCGTAATACATCATCTTACAACTAACTCATTAGTTGTAATGCTTGCAAGGCTTAAGTGATGTGTATCACCGAGAAGGCCTAGAGATACCTCTCCGACAATCGGAGTGACAAAACCTAATCTCGAAATACGCCAACCCAACAAGTATCTTTGGAGACACCTGTAGTACTCCTTTATAATCACCCAGTTACGTTGTGACGTTTGGTAGTACCCAAAGTGTTCCTCTGGTAAACGGGAGTTGCATAATCTCATAGTTACAGGAGCATGTATGGGTCATGAAGAAAGCATTAACAACATACTAAACGATCAAGTGTTAAGCTAATGGAATGGGTCATGTCAATCATATCATTCTCCTAATGATGTGATCCCATTAATCAAATGACAACACATGTCTATGGTTAGGAAACATAACCATCTTTGATTAATGAGCTAGTCCAGTAGAGGCATACTAGTGACTATCTGTTTGTCTATGTATTCACACATGTATTATGTTTCCGGTTAATACAATTCTAGCATGAATAATAAACATTTATCATGGTATAAGGAAATAAATAATAACTTTATTATTGCCTCTAGGGCATATTTCCTTCAGTCTCCCACTTGCACTAGAGTCAATAATCTAGATTACAAAGTAATGATCCTAACACCCATGGAGTCTTGGTGCTGATCATGTTTTGCTCGTGGAAGAGGCTTAGTCAACGGTCTGCAACATTCAGATCCGTATGTATTTTGCAAATCTCTATGTCTCCCACTTGGACTTGGTCCCGAATGGAATTGAAGCGTCTCTTGATATGCTTGGTCCTATTGTGAAATCTGGATTCCTTTGCCAAGGCAATTGCACCAAGATTGTCACGGAAGATCTTCATCGGTCCCGATGCACTAGGTATGACACCTAGATCGAAATGAACTCTTTCATCCGACTCCTTCATTTGCTGCTTCAAGCAGCTATGTACTCCGCTTCACATGTAGATCCCGCCACGACGCTTTGTTTAGAGCTGCACCAACCGACAGCTCCACCGCTTAATAAAAACACGATCCGGTTTGCGATTTAGAATCGTCCGGATCGAGTGTCAAAGCTTGCATCGACGTAACCATTTACGACTAGCTCTTTGTCACCTCCATATACGAGAAACATATCCTTAGTCCTTTTCGGTATTTCAGATGTTCTTGACCGCTGTCCAATGATCCACTCTGGATTACTTTGGTACCTTCCTGCCAAGCTTACAGCTAAGCATACGTCAGTCTGGTACACAGCATTGCATACATGATAGAGCCTATGGCTGAAGCATAGGAACATCTTTCATTTTCTCTCTATCTTCTGTTGTGGTCGGGCATTGAGTCCGACTCAATCTCACACCTTGTAACACACGTAAAAACCTTTCTTTGCTCGATCCATTTTGAACCTTTTCAAAACTTTATCAAGGTATGTGCTTTGTGAAAGTCCAATTAAGCGCCTTGATCTATCTCGATAGATCTTGATGCCCAATATGTAAGCAGCTTCACCGAGGTCTTTCATTGAAAAACTTTTATTCAAGTATCCTTTTATGCTATCCAGAAATTCTATATCATTTCCAATCAATAATATGTCGTCCACATATAATATTAGAAATGCTACAGAGCTCCCACTCACTTTCTTGTAAATACAGGCTTCTCCAAAAGTCTCAGATAAACCCATATGCTTTGATCACACTATCAAAGCGTTTATTCCAACTCCGAGAGGCTTGCACTGACCATAAATTGATCGCTGGAGCTTGCACACTTTGTTAGTACCCTTTGGATCGACAAAACCTTTTGGTTGCATCATATACAACTCTTCTTCTAGAAATCCATTCAAGAATGCAGTTTTACATCCATTTGCCAAATTTCATAATCATAAAATGCGGCAATTGCTAACATGATTCGGACAGACTTAAGCATCGCTACGGTGAGAAAGTCTCATCGTAGTCAACCCCTTGAACTTGTCGAAAACCTTTTGCAACAAGTCGAGCTTTGTAGACAGTTATATTACCATCGGCGCCAGTCTTCTTCTTAAAGATCCATTTATTTTCAATGGCTTGCCGATCATCGGCAAGTCAACCAAAGTCCATACTTTGTTCTCATACATGGATCCCATCTCAGATTTCATGGCTTCCAGCCATTTTGCGAATCTGGGCTCACCATCGCTTCTTCATAGTTTGTAGGTTCGCCATGGTCAAGTAACATGACTTCCGAATAAGATTACCGCACCACTCGTGCGTATTTTACTCTGTTGACCTCACGAAGTTCAAGAGTAACTTGATCTCAAGCTTCATGATCATCATCATTAGTTTCCTCACTAATTGGTGTAGTTGTCACAGAACCATTTCTTGTGATGAACTACTTTCCAATAAGGGAGCAGATATAGTTATCTCATCAAGTTCTACTTTCCTCCCACTCACTTCTTTCGAGAGAAACTCCTTCTCTAGAAAGGATCCGAATTTAGCAACGAAAATCTTGCCTTCAGATCTGTGATAGAAGGTGTACCCAACAGTCTCCTTTGGGTATCCTATGAAGACACATTTTTCCGATTTGGGTTCGAGCTTATCTGGTTGAAGTTTCTTTACATAAGCATCGCAGCCCCAAACTTTAAGAAACGACAACTTTGGTTTCTTGCCAAACCACAGTTCATAAGGCGTCGTTTCAACGGATTTTGACGGTGTCCTATTTAACGTGAATGTGGCCGTCTCTAAAGCATAACCCCAAAACGATAGCGGTAAATCGGAAATAGACATCATAGATCGCACCATATCTAGTAAAGTACGATTACGACGCTCGGACACACCATTTCTCTGTGGTGTTCCGGGTGGCGTGAGTTGCGAAACTATTCCACATTGTTTCAAATGTAAACCAAACTCGTAACTCAAATATTCTCCTCCACGATCAGATCGTAGAAACTTTATTTTCTTGTTACGACGATTTTCCACTTCACTCTGAAATTCTTTGAACTTTTCAAATGTTTCAGATTTGTGTTTCATTAAGTAGATATACCCATATCTGCTCAAATCATCTGTGAAGGTGAGAAAATAACGATACCCGCCGCGTGCCTCAACATTCATTGGACCACAAACATCAGTATGTATGATTTCCAACAAATCAGTTGCTCGCCCATAGTTCCGGAGAACGGCGTTTTGTCATCTTGCCCATGAGGCACGGTTCGCAAGTACCAAGTGATTCATAATCAAGTGATTCCGAAGCCCATCAAGATGGAGTTTCTTCATGCGTTTTATACCGATATGACCTAAACGGCAAGGCCACAAATAAGTTGCACTATCATTATCAACTCTGCATCTTTTGGCTTCAACATTATGAATGTGTGTATCACTACTGTCGAGATTCAACAAGAATAGACCATTCTTCAAGGGTGCATGACCATAAAAGATATTACTCATATAAATAGAACAACCATTATTCTCTGATTTAAATGAATAACCGCCTCGCATTAAACAAGATCCAGATATAATGTTCATGCTCAACGCGGCACCAAATAACAATTATTTAGGTCTAAAACTAATCCCGAAGGTAGATGTAGAGGTAGCGTGCCGACCGCGATCACATTGACTTTGGAACCATTTCCCACGCAAGATCGTCACCTCATCCTTTGCTAGTGCTCGTCTATTCCGTAGTCCCTGCTTCGAGTTGCAAATATTAGCAATGTAACCAGATCAAATACCAGTGCTACTACGAGCTCTAGTAAGGTACACATCAATAACATGTATATCACATATACCTTTGTTCACCTTGCCATCCTTTTTATCCGCCAAATACTTGGGGCAGTTCCGCTTCAAAGTCCATCCGCTTGCAAAGAAACACTCGCTTTCAGTGCTTAGGTCCAGACTTGGGTTTCTTCTCTTGATCAGCAACTTTCTTCTGTTCTTTTTGAAGTTTCCTTCTTCTTCCCTTTGCCCTTTTCTTGAAACTAGTGGTCTTGTTGACCATCAACACTTGATGCTCTTTCTTGATTTCTACCTCCATGCTTTTAGCATCGCTAAGAGCTCAGAATTGTCTTAGTCATCCCTTGCATATTATAGTTCATCACGAAGCTCTTGTAGCTTGGTGGCGTGATTGGAGAATTTCATCAATGACACTATCATCCGGAAGATTAACTCCCAGCTGAATTAAGTGATTGTTATACCCGCACATTTTGAGTATGTGCTCACCGATGTAACTATTCTCCTCCATCTTGCAGCTATAGAACTTATTGGAGACTTCATATCTCTCAATCCGGGCATTTGCTTGAAATATTAACTTCAACTCCTGGAACATCTCATATGCTCCATGACGCTCAAAACGTCGTTGAAGACCCGGTTCTAAGCCGTAAAGCATGGCACACTGAACTATTGAGTAGTCATCGCTTTGCTTTGCCAGACGCTCACAACTTCGCTCAAGATCTCGCAGCAGTTCGCTACCCAGCGGTGCTTCCAGGACGTAATTTTTCTCAGTGCAGCAATGAGGATAATCCTCAAATTACGGACCCAGTCCGTGTAATTGCTACCATCATCTTTCAACTTTGCTTTCTCAAGGAACGCATTAAAATTCAACGGAACAACAAAGACGAGCCATCTATCTACAAAGAAACATAGACAAGCAAAATACTATCAAGTACTAAGTTCATGATAAATTTAAGTTCAATTAATCATATTAATAAACTCCCACTTAGACAGACATCTCTCTAGTCATCTAAGTGATCACGTGATCCAAATCAACTAAACCATGTCCGATCATCACGTGAGACGGAGTAGTTTCAATGGTGAACATCACTATGTTGATCATATCTACTATATGATTCACGCTCGACCTTCGGTCTCCGTGTTCCGAGGCCATATCTGTTATATGCTAGGCTCGTCAAGTTTAACTTGAGTATTCGCTGCAGCAACTGTTTTGCACCCGTTGTAGATGGACGAGAACTTATCACACCCGATCATCACGTGGTGTCCGGGTACTACGAACTTTGGCAACGGTGCATACTCGTGGAGAACACTTCTTGATAATTTTAGTGAGAGATCATCTTATAATGCTACCGTCAACAAAGCAAGATAAGATGCATAAAGGATAAACATCACATGCAATCAATATAAGTGATATGATATGGTCATCATCATCTTGTGCTTGTGATTCCATCGCCAAGCACCGCCATGATCACCATCGCCACCGGCGCGACACCTTGATCTACATCGTAGCATCGTTGTCGTCTTGCCAACTATTGCTTCTACGACTATCGCTACTCCTTAGTGATAAAGTAAAGCAATTACATGGCGTTGCATTTCATACAATAAAGCGACAACCATATGGCTCCTGCCATTGCCGATAACTCGGTTACAAAACATGATCATCTCATACAATAAAATATAGCATCACGTCTTGACCATATCACATCACAACATGCCCTGCAAAACAAGTTAGACGTCCTCTACTTTGTTGTTGCAAGTTTTACGTGGCTGCTACGGGCTGAGCAAGAACCGTTCTTACCTACGCATCAAAACCACAACGATAGTTTGTCAAATAGACTCCGTTTTAACCTTCTCAAGGACCGGGCGTAGTCATACTCGGTTGAACTAAAGTGAGAGAGCAGACACCGCGGTCACCTTTAAGCAACGAGTGCTCGAGCGGTGAAACCAGTCTCGCGTAAGCGTCTGGCGTAATGTCGGTCCGGCCGCTTCATCTCACAATACCGCTGAACCAAAGTATGACATGCTGGTAGGCGTATGACTTGTATCGTCCACAACTCACTTGTGTTCTACTCGTGCACATGACATCAACGCATAAAACCAGGCTCGGATGCCATCGTTGGGAAACGAGTAATTTCAAAAATTTCCTACGATCACGCAAGACCATGGTGATGGCATAGCAACGAGAGGGAGAGTGTCCGCCCACGCACCCTCGAGACCGAAAGCGAAGCGTTATAACAACGCTGTTGATGTAGTCGTGCGTCTTCACGATCCGACCGATCCAAGCACCGAACGTCGGCACCTCCGAGTTCGCGCACACGCTCAGCTCGATGACGATCCCGGACTCGATCCAAAGAAAGTGTCGGGATGAGTTCCACAAGACGACGGCGTGGTGGACGATGTTGATGCTCCACCGACGCAGGGCTTCGCCTAAGCTCCGCGACGATATGACTTCTCCGCGCAGGGCTTCGCCTAAGCTCCGCGACGATATGACCGAAGTGGAATATGGTGGAAGGGGCACCGCACGGCTAAGGAAAGATCCGTAGATCAACTTGTGTGTCCTAGGGTGCCCCTGCCCCGTATATAAAGGAGCCAAGGGAAGGTGGCGGCCAAGGAGGAGGCGACTAGGAGTCCTACTCCTCCGGAGTAGGATTCCCTTCCAATCCTAGTTGGATTAGGATTCCTGAGGGGAAAGAGAGAGAGGGGCGGCCCACCTTTCCTAGTCCTAATAGGACTAGGGAAGGGGGGCGCGACCACCTAGGGCTGGCCCTTTCTCCTTTCCTCCAAGGCCCACTATGGCCCATGTAGTTCCGGGGTTCCGGTAACCTCCGGTGCATCCGATAAATTCGATTTCACTCGGAACACTTCCGATGTCCAAATATAGGCTTCAATATATCAATCTTTATGTCTCGACCATTTCGAGACTCCTCGTCATGTCCGTGATCACATCCGGACTCAACAACCTTCGTGCATCAATACTTATAAACTCATAATGAACTGTCATCGAAGCGTTAAGCGTCAGGACCCTACGGGTTCGAGAATTATGTAGACATGACCTAGAACCATTCTCGGTCAATAACCAATAGCGGAACCTGGATGCCCATATTGGTTCCTACATATTCTACGAAGATCTTTATCGGTCAAACCGCATAACGACATACGTTGTTCCCTTTGTCATCGGTATGTTACTTACCCGAGATTCGATCGTCGGTATCCTATACCTAGTTCAATCTCGCTACGGTAAGTCTCTTTACTCGTTCAGTAATACATCATCTTACAACTAACTCATTAGTTGTAATGCTTGCAAGGCTTAAGTGATGTGTATCACCGAGAAGGCCTAGAGATACCTCTCCGACAATCGGAGTGACAAAACCTAATCTCAAATACGCCAACCCAACAAGTACCTTTGGAGACACCTGTAGTACTCCTTTATAATCACCCGATTCGTTGTGACGTTTGGTAGTACCCAAAGTGTTCCTCTGGTAAACGGGAGTTGCATAATCTCATAGTTACAGGAGCATGTATGGGTCATGAAGAAAGCATTAACAACATACTAAACGATCAAGTGTTAAGCTAATGGAATGGGTCATGTCAATCATATCATTCTCCTAATGATGTGATCCCATTAATCAAATGACAACACATGTCTATGGTTAGGAAACATAACCATCTTTGATTAATGAGCTAGTCCAGTAGAGGCATACTAGTGACTATCTGTTTGTCTATGTATTCACACATGTATTATGTTTCCGGTTGATACAATTCTAGCATGAATAATAAACATTTATCATGGTATAAGGAAATAAATAATAACTTTATTATTGCCTCTAGGGCATATTTCCTTCATATACTTTAGGAAGTATCTCTGGTCCAAACTCATAATCCAATTATGCCCTTTAATCACATATTATGTGTCTTAGGACCTATTATAGGTTTGCTCATGTGGGTGCTCGCTGGTGACCGACATCTTATCATGAGATCATAGCATTCTTCTCTTTACTTTTAAATTTTGGTTTCCGTTTCTTTCTTTTTCCTGTACAAGTGTCATGCTCTCACCCTTCCTCTATCAATGAAAACACACCTCTCATGTGTACTTACACTCAGCCGAATTCGGATTTTTTTTAAACTATGATTTTTTTATAGCAAATTCGGAAACTATATGATCTAAAGTGTTATTTGTAAAACTATAACCCCGTCTGCCTCTTTTAGGCCGAAAACCAACTTTTAGGCCGAAAACCAACTTTTCGGCCAGCACTAGGCCGAAATAGGCTTTTCGGTCTCCTAATGGCCGAAGATGAGCGCAGCTGGGCCGAAGAGCTGTTTTCAGCTTTGCTCAGGCCGAAGACCACTCTTCAGTCATCTTTTGGCCGAAGAGCTCATAAGCATACTGCAGCGCAGTCCGGCGTATGGCACGGACGACCTGAACGTGTGCACACACGTTAGCTGCACCGAGATTTGATGCCGATGCATGTGTTTAGTACGTGGGCAGCTCGCCGGCTGGCTGGTTGTGTGCACGTATTCGTATACATACGCGTGCTTGCCGGCTGGACTATATCACGTATATTGTATTGGTATTTCAGCCAGTACTTCTCGGCCAATACATGTGCGCATAAGGGCGGCATGCGTGTGTGCTAGTGCGTATGCACCAAGTTCTGATGTATGCATTGCTATCTCGGTCCTGATGCATGCATTAGCCACGTACAAACCACATGCAATACCGATCAGCCCATTCGATGCATTAGTCGAGCATCATATGTACACTACGCATGCATCGATCACCGGCCAGGCGCTCTTCCGCCAAAAGGTGACCGAAGAGTGGTCTTCGGCCAGAGCAAAGCCGAAAACAGCTCTTCGGCCAGCTGCGCCTGTCTTCGGCCATTAGGAGACCGAAGTGTCTACTTCGGCCTAGTGCTGACCGAAAAGTTGGTCTTCGGCATAAAAAAGGCCGACGGGGTCATAGTTTTGCAAATAACACATTAGGACATGTAGTTTCTGAATTTGCTATAAAAAATGTTATAGTATCAAAAAAAATTCGCCGAATTCCATCTAGCAATGATCTTGTCCCATTCTTACAATCCATCAAAAACCTCAAGAAAACAACCATGCTCCATATAGCTCAAGATGTTGGCCTTTTTACTTCTCTGGCGACCAGCCAACATTACTTTCTGCCTTCCAATGTGCATGCATACAATGGAAGAACTGAAAATATGAAAGAAATAGATTGTAAGACACAGATATATTCAACCTAAAATCTGTTGTGTATTTCAGATTTGGACGACCATTTACCCATAATAACAGACGAATGATTGATTACAAAAGAGCTATGGAGGAAACTTCACAAGCACCGTACTCACAAGCCTTTTCTCGTAGAATTTCACAACTTCATAAGACATCTTTAAAAACCAGCCATCAGTAAATAGATCTCTCTCCAGAAATGGTATGCACATATTAAACATTTCACTCCATTCGGGTCCATATTATGTTTGAAACAAGTCAAAAGGCTTGTCATTTCATTGAATAAGATGAAGATTTTAAGAATCACTCTTGCGGCATTATATTACACAAATATTTCGTCCGGCAAGGCACCCCGATGATGCCTCCGCTTTGATGTCTCACAAGCACAACGACCGGAGTCGCATTGTTGCGGAACACCCGAGCATTTCGCTCATTCTAGATTTTCCAGGAGATAGGAATAAGGGAAACAAGCGGCCTTCGAGATTGCGACCTCCCTTAAGTGTTGCTGCGCCACCACTCCTTGACGGAAACCATGCCTCCCCAGTCCGTAGGATGAACATCATGTAAACCAAGCCATGTTTTGATCATTGCCCAAACTCTGGTTGCATATTCTGTATAAAAGGATCAAGTAGACATGGAAGTATGCTCATATATCGTTGAATCCTGTAAAACATTTAAAAGGTAATCCGCCACATTTTAACAGCACTCTATTTCTTAAATAAGTGATATTTTACTTGCCAGTTTGCAAGGTACAAATTGAAACATAAACTATAGTAAAAACATAATCATAAAGTCATAAATAAATTTATAGAATCCCTCTATCAATATTCCTGTAAAATTTATTGTGTTTAATGCTATGAAGAATAGCAACTTGGATTTCCACGAGGACAAGTATATATAGTTATACACACATGCAGGTCTGCGCTTTCAAATTTAGCGAAGCATGAGCCAAAATAACTTACAGAGTGGTGCGTTTTTGTCTCTTGTTGGTGTTCTATGTCTCCCGACCACACTGGCGCTCAATTCCAGCAGGAGTGCTGAAGACCGGGAGGAGGCGATTCTGTCAAGCATGACCTACTACCCAAGCAGATGTCATTTATTTATGGAGAAGAGGGTATTACATACAATTTTTTTGCGAGGCAGTTCAGTTTAATGGAAAACATATACCCTAGACAAGACGTTGCAATGGCAAATGCCTCATATAATAAATTATGTTCTATAATGAGAACACAATCCAATCCTTGATGAGAAGACATTTTTTTCAATGATTCCCTTGTACCATCAACAAATCAATTTGAAGAACAGAAAAAATATATTATTGTGAGAGTGCATATTGAAAGAAAAACGTGTACCAACTGGTAAAAATAGTTACCCATTTAAATCGACTAAGAAAGAAGCATCGAGGACTCTGGAGATTGGAGTCAGCATACTGAAGAGGAAATGCAGGAAATGGAATACCCCGCTGGCCTCACCGAATAATAAGTCCCTCGGTTCACTGATTCATCACCTTGAGGTAAATATCATAGCATCGTCTGCTCCTCTTCTTTGAATCATTATTTTATGTTTGTAAACATAGCCTTTAGCCATAGTCTGTAGTACTGTGCCAGCCCATTGAGACCAACACGACACATAGTCAAATGTTATAGTACGCAACTGAGGATACAGGAGGACAATGAAAGGACTTTGCACTTGTGCATTGGCAAAAAGCTTCCAAGGCATAAGCCACAAAACCATGAGATATATACAAAGGTGTGACAACTCTCGAGTGTAGTACACCGAATTTCAAAAAACACTGAAAAACATGATAAAACAAAATCCAAAAAATCTGAAATTTTGAGACAAAAATAATAATCAAATGCTTGAGCTTCTTGCAAAATTTGAGCGAAAAATAACATCCGGGGAACTCTCACCATAAAAAACAAAATCACTGCTCAAACAGTGCATAAAACTTTTAAGCAGGACTTATTGATCTTTCATGTTACTCTACCTGGAAATGGTAAGAACAAACGCACCGCAAACGCAAGAAAAGCAGTCCACAGCCCATATTCACTCCTAAATTAGGAATCGACATGATAGTATAAGTAGGCCAAAAGTAAGTGTTCTTGTCTCAAAAAGAATAAACATCCAATAGCTATAGCAAGGAAAGGGGAAAAGGTATCATCAGATAATTCTTTGGGCCAAATAGCAGAATCTTACTTTGATTCATGAAATTACACTGCTAGGTGCTTGCAGAAGAAACAATGGCACGAGGAAAGATTTGTGTATGCATGTGCGTTTAGCAAGCAATAGCAAGAGGCAAAAGAATAATAATAAATAAATTCTAAAATAATAATCGTTGAGAGGGGGGAGGGGTTACACTGTATTTCAGAATAATCCATTCATTTTATGATAAAACCAAATATGCAGCAGAATAAAAAATTCTACAAGGTGAGTAGTAGTAGATGAGTTTTCGAAGAATGGATAACTTTCCTACCACAAGGACTACCGAAAAACAGTGCTAAAATATTATAAAGCATTTCATCAAGCATTCCTGTTCAGGTCCTAGGTATTGTAAAATCCCTTCTTGCCATGTATGTATTCCTATACACATACAGCCTAAAATGCGGTAGTTAACAAAAGTCAAGACACTACAAAAATATATTAAAAAAAACTTCATCGGAATAGTCTCGGTATTCAATTGCTATGTTCTCATGACATCTGGGTCACTGTATGTTGAAATCGCAAACTGACAATAATTACACCATATGTCCACTGAATAAGTAACTGCAAGAACTGCCCGTTCATACATCTCCATCTGTCCATATTCACAAGGATTTCGCTGTCATAGATGTAGAGTATTTACTATTTACAATGATTAGGCACACACACACACCCTAAAATCAGACACAAGGATCAACAAAAACACCTTATCTTCTTTTACTTCCATCACATTCCATTTCTTTTGACAAAAGCTAGCGAGTTCTTGCAGTTTCAATAACAAGCAGGTAGCTGAAACTCACATCAAACTAATGTTTCAACTATACAAATAAACAACTAAAAATGAAAAAAAAATGGAGATGCGTAGCTTGTTCAAATAAAAAAAAGTCACATAAACTAAATTTTCCTAATAAAACCTTCTTGGATAGCTTATTCTAATTAAAATGTTTAATATCACGTGAGCAACATGTTCCAGAATAATGATAATTAAATGAAAGCAATTGGCTAGTTAATAAGAAATATTAGAGCATTTAGATCACTACTTTAGTGTTCGAAATGCTCCTATATTTCCTTACAAAGGATGTACATACAGTTGCAGGAAGGTAAGTGTGCATATACAGGACAAAAGAAGAAAATGTTCAAGGTCAGGGCTATGAGATTAACATACCAGATCTATCAACTGTTATTTCTAATTCAGTAAATTTGGTACAAAGCTTTTATAAAGCAGCCCTTAGGACAACAAGTATGAGTTGTCACACTAAATAACCCCCTTCATGGTACATGTGTTGCATATTTCATGGGCACCACATAATGAGGGTTGAACAAACAAACTACTCACCCTGACACCCCGTCCGCCCGGGACCGGGACGAGATGGAATTATGAGATTTGATCTCATCTCATTTCCTATCCATGTATACTCGCAAACCACTGCCCGTAGGATCGCACTGATTACTGCCAATTTGTTCCTTCACCCAAAACTTTGTCAAGTTTTTTTTAGTGATCAATACTCCCACCCTGGCCATAACTAAATAACTAACAAACGAGGTGCAAAACAGAGGATGGGTTATTGAATCAACTTGCTAATGTAGTTCTTTTTTTAGTACGACCCTTGAGAGCATTTTATTCTTTCGAGTGAAACTTATAGACTTGACATGAGGGACCTGGACTTGACCTCTTGACACAACTAATATATTAAATAGCTTCAGAATAACCGGACACATACATGTGTTCATCTTTTCAGAGTCTCCACACATACATGTGCCCATCTGCTCTGTAGGATCCTGTGCAATACACAGATGTTTCCACTGTCATGCACGACACAATTTTAAAAGTGTTTGGCATGTATTATCTGAAAGTCAAACTTACGTCTACGCATATCATGTAACATGTAAGTCGAAACCCAATGTATCCCAAGGTTTCGGCCTTGCAGCATTGCATCTCCCATTTGATGTTGCTGCTGCCATGAAAACCTTGAATGTGGAATCTCACCGGGAATGTGGAATCCTCGTCCGTGAAAAATCGTCTCAAGGCTTTCTCTGGCATAGGAGCTGAGAGGAGAAACCTCGAAGCTTATGAGGGAAAGGGATCATGAGAAAGATGATCATAAAAGTTCTATGTTGAAAGGCCTGACTTGTAATTTAATTCTACAAGTTTCTGGGTACAGGAAATGGTGAGAAATTACCCATCCGCTATGCAGTTGGAGTAGCATCAGGTGTCATAGGTTGTGCCATTCGCGTTCTTCACTGGCGCAAATTCCTCTTCGTGTAGCACCTGAATTTTCAGATATGCACCGATGAGTATCTCAAGGTTTTAAAGCTCAC
This sequence comes from Aegilops longissima, assembly GCA_021605205.1. Lineage (NCBI taxonomy): Eukaryota > Viridiplantae > Streptophyta > Magnoliopsida > Poales > Poaceae > Aegilops > Aegilops longissima. The sequence goes on along the minus strand of CM038676.1, from coordinate 641,596,010 downwards.
AAAAAACAGGAAAAGAAGAGGGAGCAGAAGATGCTATATTAGGGTAGAGTTTTGAAAGTCGACCCTCAAAAAGTGTCATGGACAGGGATTAAATGGATATGTCGAATATGAACTGCTCAAGCTTCAGGCCTATCGTACGTCCATGAATCAAAGGTACCTAAATGCCAGGTGGTGCAACAGAACATGATTTATGCTGGAGCATGGCAATTTCCAAGTAAAATTACTTGCCATGACATGCCTAGCAGATCCTTAAATCACAAACTGTAGCTCTAGATGTAATTCCCATTCTCCTAGGAAAATTTAAGAAATACAAGCATTAAGAATCAAGTAGGTAAAATAGTAATGATCTACTGTTAAAACCAGATTAGTTTGAAAGAGACAAACACAGGAGTGGCCTAAAAAAACATTGGATTTGAAGGTGACGATGCTACTAATAATAGATCCATTCTGCTTGGATCTTCAAAATGTGAGGAAAGGAAACATGCCTGAGTTTGCTTATATCACTCCAATAAATCACCTTTGTTCTCACCCCGCACTCCAAGATCCATCATCCATGATGCTCGCCTGATTCTTTCTTCTTCTAGCAGCTGTGATTGATTCATCAATCAATCAATCCACTGCACCTGCAAATCTTGCTTAGTTAACTCATTGGTTTTATCTTCTTCTGTAATTAACAGTAAAGTAAATGGTACATATATTATTGCTCAAGTTAATGCAGGTAAATGGTACGAAAGGGTTGCATATAGAGTCAAGCCAAAGAAAATGATCAACAACTCAAGAGGTAAATACTTCTTCACCTCGAAACATAATAGAGCCTTGCAAGTCAGTAACAATGTAATCTTGACTCTTCAGGGTAGAGACCATTGACGTTGCACAATCTGAATAAAAAAAGGAACTACAAAGAAAAATGCAGACTAAAGAGCTTAGAAGCTTATTAACTGCTTTTGATTCTTCTAACTAAAGGGATGAAGAAATCATTATGATTAAACAAACATGCATTTGACAGTGGCATAGTCAATGCTGACGCCAATTGCCGGAGGATATTCGGTTCAAAAGTACGTAGTTATTTATTAGTTCATTACACTCGAAAGATGCAGGTTGCTCCCATCCTAGTGTGAAGTCCTGCTCATGCATGTAAAACGAATTTAAAGTAAGACATCAAGGCATTAGGCACTTCGCGTCACAACATCACAGAAGTTTGCTCATCCTTAATAATGTACTTTTATGAGAACAATGATGGCCCAAAACAACTACATGTTCAGAAGAAAAAAAGTAACACGGAAGAGGAAGGTACCACGGTGAGGGGAAGGAGTGACACTGCTCGCGAGGATTTTGGGCATGGTAGATCGGCGGCGGCTGAGCCGAGGAGCGTCGGAGGCCGCTGACGCTGCCACGCCAGAGCCCACATGCAAAATTTAAAATACGTAGTGCCTGTACTGTATTTCTCCCCTTCCATGGTGTTAATTCTTGCTCCACTATGTATATCAATTGCTTAACAACCAAAGAAAGTGCAGTCCTGAAAAAACTGAAAGCTTAAGCCAAGAAAGTGCATCCAGTGGAGCGGAGATGCGAGGAGCCTGGGTCTTTACCAGGGAAGGGGTGTGACGAGGCACAATCAGATCGACCTTCCGCGCAGCCCGCCGCCGCCCTCATTGCCGCACACGGACGCTGCCTCCTCGCCGGATCAGGTCGGAGCGGCGTCCCAAGAGACAAGACGCACACGTTGCCCGCCGCCTCGATCTACCTCTCCCAGTGCAGCCCGTCTCGACGAGATGTGGCTGTGGCGGATCTGGCCGCTGCCCCGCCGACTTGCTCGTCTCGATCTGGGGCGTCCCCGCTTGAAGAACAGAAGGTGAGTGGAGGGCAGCGCCGGCAGGGAAGAGAGCGGCGTGGGGAGGGAAGAGGGCGGCGCCAGCGGGGAAGAGGGCGGCTCTGGGTGGAGCGGCGGCGGCGAAGGGGTGAAGGGCGGCGGTGAAGGGAGACCTCGCTGGAGGGCAGGAGTCGTCGATCGTACGTGCGGGCGATAGGTTTAGGTTTTTTCGTCGCCGGTTAGTTTTCGTAGGTCTTTTTTCGTTGGTTAACCATCGTAGATCTTTTTTCGGTCGTACGTGCATGGGTGCGAGTTGGGGCCCCAACACAAGGTTTTTTCGGTTCGTGGTGGCTAAGTCTGAGGTGGGAGGAGGTATCAAAAAAAACCATGGGAGGTGGGACGAAAATTGACCGGCGGAGACTACCAACTGCTCCATTAAGAGTAGATATTTGCCGCACCGGGAATACTACAATCCCGCCCGGGATAACCAGCTACCCTCACGGACAAGAAATTAGGCCGGCCTTATAACACAACAAGAATTTTCCCCGCAAAAACAAAAAACAAAACAAGAATTTGTGATTGCTCAATAAGAAGAATTCGTGAAGTTTAAAAAAAGTTCGCACATTTCCAAAATTGTTTAGAAGTTAATTTTTTTAATGTTTTATATTTTTCGAAAAAAATAAATTCATTTTTAGTTTTTTAAGATATGGTTGGAATTTTTAAATTCTAGTCACATTTTAAAAAACTGTCCGTGATTTCAAAAAAATCACATTTGTCAAAAAAATGTTCAGAACTCCAACAGTTTTTCACCTGCTATGAACAATGTATCGGATTTTCAAAATTGTGTCATATTTTCAGAATCATGTTTTTGGAATTTCATAAATTATTCGTAAATAAATTTTTTTAAAAATTGTTTCGGATTGTTGGCTGCAGACCCAACTGGGCCGGCCCAATAGACATAAAGCGAGTTTCTTTTTTTAACACGTGACGTAAAAATTATTTCTTTCTTTTTCTTAACACACGATGTAATAATTCCAAAATAGAAAAACATGCCGTGGAGTCAAACATGGGACGACTATGACTGACATAATAAGAGGCCGAAAATATTAAATCAAAAACCAAAGCGTCGAACTTTGGAAACTTTTTTTACGGGCAAACAAGTATTGAAAACATATTTATTTCTGAAATCTTCGAACATTTTATAAAGTGTGAGCACTTTTTAAAACTTTCTAATACTTTTAGAAAGCCTAACACCTTTTGAAACATAAACATGTTTTTAAAACCTGAACAAAATTTTGAAGTGCGAACACTTTTTGAAACATAATTTTTTTCTAAAACATGAACAAAATTTTAAAGTGTGAACACTTTTTGTACAATGTAGAAAAATCTTTGTGTATTGTAAAAAAATTTGTCATAACCTTAACAGAATATACGTGACATGTGTTTGAAAAAAGTGTATGCATATTTTAAAATGTTGAACCATGTAAAAGAGTGTTCGTGTAGTTTTATAAAATGTTTATTGCCATTAAGAAAATGTAAAACATGTATTTGGAAAAATATTACCATGTATTCAAAAAAGTTTTGAAAACGTTCAATTTTAAAATGTCAATAATGTAGTCAAAAATATCAAAAGTTTATCAAAAAATATTTGATGTGTGTGTTAAAAATATACATTGGATACTGAGAAAAATTAGACATGTGTAAAAAAGGAAAAAAAAGAAAACATAAAAGAAAAAACAAATTAGTGCGCCGCGAGCGACTGCGTTACTGGGCCGGCCCAATTCAGCAAATACCGGCGAAGTCCTCTCAAGGTTTAAAATAGACCGAGATTAGAGAGTTTGCTCAGTTGATTTCAAGGTTTGAGAGTTTGGGTTTTGATTTAGCTTTCGCCTACAAATTCAAGGTTTGTTTTGGACTTTTTGCCCTAGAAAAACTATCCCATCCATTTGGAAATCTGTACTCCTAATGGAGTAGTCTACGCTTCATGATTTATTTTCGTCCGACTTTTATTTGTCTGGTTTTTTTGTCACACCTCCCACCACCTTCTTCCATCTTGGTTTTCTTACATCCTCCTTTTCCACGCATGTGCGCGAAAAAAAACCCGAGCGCCCCCATATACCCTATCCATAACCTGTTTTCGTCTCCCTCCCTAGGACGCAGCCGCTCGCCGAATCGAATCCCGTCGTCGGGCTTGTCCGCCTCGCCCTGGCCGATGAACGCGTCGGCTGCGGCCGCGGCCGCGTCCCTCTCCGAACGGCGGCGATGATGGAGGGAGCAGCTGGCGCTGGCCAGGCTCCCGACCAATGGATCGGCCGAGTCGTCACTCCTCGGCGCCAGCCCCTCCCGCTCACCGCATCTCTCCTGACGCCGTCTCCTACACGAGCTGCACGGTGCGCATCCCTCCTCCCCGCACGCTGCTCTTCTCCCTCACCAAATCGCCATGGATCCCGTGTTGCTGGAGCCCCTCCTATCCCTCCCCGATCTGCCGTGGATCTTGTGTTGTAGAGCTGCTCCTCTCCCTTCCCTAGCCACCATGGATCTCGCCAGCCGCCGCTAGATGAAGCCCCACATCCCCAAGCTCGACGGGCTTGGCATTCGACTCCGGGCAAACCCACCACACGTCTCACAATCCCCAAGCCCCTCTTTTTTCCTTCCCCCTCATGGCCGCCCCCAATGCGGTCTCCTTCTGTGGCGCCTCCCCAGTGGTTAGGCATTCCATTCACCAGGTGCGTACATGCATCCTTGTGGAGGAGATTGATCGGGTTGGACAAAGCAGGCGACGCAAAACCACGCCAAGCTCTATACTATCGTCTCGTGTGTTGCCTGCTCCATGTCCTTACGATACGCTGCTTCTTTTCATGTCCCAGCAGCTGGTGTCCACACTGTCCCTTGACTCTATCTGAAGCGAGGTAGACCTTGGCTACAAGCCTCGGTCCAGCGCATGAGTGCTTGTCCTGATTCTTCTAAATGATGAAGCTTTTGTAGATCTTACTATTTTCAGGTGCTAACAATCCAAGTGTTCCTACATTCTGGTCTATTTCTTTGGATAATTTATGAAGGTTGCGGTTCTGGTATTTGTACGTGTTCGCAAATTGTTCACCAGGCCGTTAGTATCTTGGACTGCAAAAGCACATATGTTAGTTCTTTAATATGCAATGACTTAGATTTTATAGTCCTAAATGTATGTAGCATTAATGCTATGGCTCTGTTACTTATGGTTGTCCTCAAAGGAGGAAATAATATGGAGGATTGGAGATGCACAGGTCATGCCATGGCAATGAAGCCTACACCCTGGACAGCTAAGCGTACGCCATGTTAATAAAAATTTATATGTCCAATTTATGATTTTGTGTTCGTATGGTTTGAGAAAAAAATGATCCAACATAAACAAAAGATAATTACTTCAATTTAGATATGCAAGATGAAGAAGGTACAAACTATTAACTCTGATCTTGTAATGCTTCCTCCTTTTCTTTTTAATGTGGTTTGGCTCAACAAACAATATTTTCTTTCTGGCATACTGCACTGGCTCTAATTTGAGTACTTCAATTCAGCATAAAGTAGCTTATTTGCCCTCCTATGGTTAGTCTGTACTGTCCTCAAGTACATTGTCTTGTTTTGGCAAGCAATTTGAAGCTAGCATGCTGTATTTTTGCAGCTGATTGCTTTAATCCAATTTTGCAAGCAATCCTAAGCCAACAAGCCTTGTTTCTTGCCAAAGTGATGGCAGCTAGAGGCCAACAGTACTTGTGGTGTGCAGTTTAAATTATTTAAGGAAGATTTGATTTTCCCCACAAAAACGGAAGACTTGATTTGATGCCTCTAACTGATTATATATCCTTGATCAAACAATGGATTTTGAATAACTGCGTCATATTTGGAGGTAACAATGGCTTGTCATATGTTTTAGGATACAAGTAATACTTTACTTTACTTACCAAATTACATCCCTAATAGAAAATTTACTTATAATGGTAGGAATCCTATGTGTATTGATGAGCTAGAACTACATAGTACAATCAACATGTGTCTAGCTCATAGCCCTGGTCCTCTAATTTCATATTATGTATGCTTTCTCCTAAAGTTTCCATGAATTTTGCTTTACACGAAGAACTTAATCGAACTCCTTGCAGGACAAAAGTAAACACATACTACATATCTTGATATATATGCCTCTTCCTCTGAGTAGTATGCCCCAATTTTTAGTTCTTCATATAAGTTCTCTCTTGCATAGTAATAGTATATTAAATTTTCTCAAAAAAGGTACATACTTCTATCATGCATAGCAAGTGTATGCAACATCTTTTTAATTAAGATGTCCTTCAGTGAAAATGTTGTGGATTTAGGAATATTTTGATAACGTACAAGATATGTACCCTTGCCTTTTCCCGAAAAGACAAAGATTATAGAGTTGTTCACCCTCTATTGTCTTTATCTATTCATTTTGATACAATACATAATTAAATGATCGGGGTTTTGAATACATAACATGGGTTCCTCGTGTTGGAGGCATTTGACACAAGCCATTGCTGCCGTACAGCCAAGCTGGATTCTTGTCGTTCTCAGAATTACCTTTATCATTTTCCCTCTTGTTTTGTGGCCTCCTACCCACACTACTTAACGAAAATGAATAGTGAATGTATTTTGTTCATGGCTAGGCATACTTTGTTCTTGGAAGGAATAGTTTGTTATTAATTTATAAGCAGTTTTATAAATGGTGAAAAATAAAGGGTTGTTACTAATTTCTAGGGACATTGAAATTCCGGTTTGTACTGAATTTTTTATGTACCTACTAAAATATCCCCTTGCACTAAAATTTCATTTCTACTGACTTTTTTTTAAGATACTTAGATTTCTTGTGCTAAAAATTCGCATTGTTGTACTAAAATTTGCCTTGCTTCTATTGTACTAAAATTTAACTATTGAGTAGGAAGGAAGAGCACAAGGGAGCAAAAAGAACAAGGAGAAAGAGAAGCTTAGGAGAGTTAGCTCAAAATCCACTTACTTGATTCGTGGTTTTGTGTAACCACTACTTGATTCGTGATAGCATTGCACCAGACACATAACATGCAATTGTGTAATTGTATAAGTAGAGTGTACCTGATGCCTATTTTGTTCTTCCTTGGCTTGGTTTGAATTATATACGATGAAATTTAATTTTATATTTTTTTATAAATAGTGCTTTATAAAAATCTGGTAATTGGTTTTCACAATAGTTGCTTGGATTCAGGAAAAGAAAATAATGGGCGAAGGAAGAAGAGTGATTTTGTGGTACAAAAAGGTTGGCAATTTTTCATTAAAAATATGTCATCTGATGTGCTTGATCCTTCCAAAGATTTATGTTTGACATAGTTAATATTGAACCACTAGACTATATTGCTCACATGATGGAATGAGATGAGATTTCAACATCCTGTTGCGATTGATCCATTATGTTAATATTGAACCACTAGAAGAGTGATATATCTCGTTGTTATGCATCTCCATGGATAGATCTGCGTATAATTTTTTTTGTTTTCCATGCAACATTTCCCAACATCTCTGTCATATGTATTCGTATAATCGTTGCAACCAAAATCGACCAAAACTAGTTGCCCTTGCCATGTGCATCTTATTTTCTGTTATAAATTGTTTTGATGTATTATTTGCAAAAAAAGCATGGCAATTTTTTTTGAAATTGTTAATCTGTTATAAATTTTTAAGAAGGGTTATATGGCAAATTTCAGAAATTCTATTGGTTTATGAAAAATGAGATTTTTGTTAGTTAAAATTGTATTATTTTTGTCACATTACAATTTTTTGACAAATGGCATGGAAAAAAATAGAACAATTTTGTTTACTTACCAATTTGCCACATGTTCTATATGCTCAAACCCCCAAAACTACGTATACACCATTTGTTCTAAGTTTTGACATGTACAATGGCAAAATATTATCATGAATCTGTTTTTTTGGCATGCCATGATGGCAATTTTTGCATGCTCGTGTATTATTTTATTCTTTATCATGGCATTTCATCGTACATAGGACGACACATTCATTTGAGCATTCCATGCAAAAAAAAATTATGTAATTCTACAGTTACTAGTAGCCTCCGACTTTTTTTTGTTATTATTTATGGACATACGACATGTTCTAGTTTACAATGCCCCCCTACTAGCTCTGGTTCTACAACTTTTTTTTTGTGGATTGGCAATATGGCAACTTTCTAGAAGAAATATGTCTCATACATCATGGCAAAATTTGAAACATCTTTTTTGGAATCGACAAAAACTGTATGAATATTTGATATTCAGAACATTCCACCTTTTAAGATCATGTCAAGTTTGCTCCGTAGCATGGTAAAATTACTTTTATAGCCATGGCAATTTTACTTTATTGCCATGTTAAAATTCTACTTTATATTTTCCATGGCAAATTTACCTTTTTATTGCCATGGCAAATTTTCTTTATTGCCACGACAAATTTTAATTTCTTATTTGCCACAACAAATTTAGCTTTATTACCATGGCAAAATTACTTGTACATGCATGGCAATTTTTTACTTTTAATTTCTCATCACAAATTTACTTTACACCCATGGGAATTCTAATTTTCACCCGCTCTTACGAATATTTGCTTTCTTATGGACCATGGTAAATTTACTGTATGAAATATGGCAATTATCACTCAACAATATATGCTACACTTTTTTTGTGTTCTATATGATTGAATATCATATGAAGAAGGCTGGATAAATGGGTTGTAAGAAGAAAAGTGAAAGATGAAACCTTACATTCTTTTTAAATACTCCCTCCGTTCCTAAATATTTGTCTTTTTAGAGATCTCAAATAGACTACCGCATAGGGATGTATATAGACATATTTTAGAGTGTAGATTTACTCATTTTGCTCCGTATGTAGTCACTTATTGAAATCTCTAAAAAGAAAAATATTTAGGAGCGGAGGGAGTAGTAGAGAATTAGGAGGCCAGCGGATGGTAGGGTGTGCACGTTTGATCTTTTTAGGGGAATCATGATTTTGATGCTGGGAAAAGCCGTTGTCTCTCTTCATGCGAGACCGAAGCAGGTCTCGCCTCAAGGGCGCCCTAATATTGGGATGGCCCAGGTAGCTTCCCACATGCTCGTTAGATTTTCTTCTCTGCTTTTTTATCCGTCCACTAAAGAAATGCTTCTTTATTCATTCGTTTTTAATACTTTTGTTCATACTTTTGAAAATATTCTAAATTCATATATTTCACAGCTGGACTTACTTGATTTTAAGAAAAAAGTTCACCAACAACTAGATGCTTCAAGTCTATGTTTTTTTCTTCTTTTATTTCTTCTTTCATTTTTCCCTCTAGTTTTTTCTTTTCTTTATTTTTATCATTTTCATTTTTTGTCAACATTTTTCAATATGTTTTTTTTCAACTTCGTCTTAAAAAAATTCATGAATGGTTGTCAAATGCGTGAACTTTTTACAAATTCAGGGGGGGGGGGGGGATCAAAACTCCATGATGTTTTCAAAATCACAAGTTTTTTTATCTTCATTAATTAAAAAAATCACCAACAATTTTCAAATCCGTAAACCATTTTTAAATCCATGAACTTTTAAAAAAATCATGAATGTTTGTCAAATGCGTGAACTTTTTACAAATTCGAGGGGGGAATTCAAGACCCGTTATTTTTCTCAAATTCACAAGTTTTTCAACTTCATTAATTTTAGAAAATTCATCAACAATTTTAAATCCATAAACCATTTTAAATCCACGAACTTTTTTCAAATTCATGAATGTTTGTCAAATGCGTGAACTTTTTACAAATTCGGGAGGGGGGAATTCAAGACCCGTTATTTTTTCTCAAATTCACAAGTTTTTTCAACTTCATTAATTTTTAGAAAATTCATCAACAATTTTTAAATCCATAAACCATTTTTAAATCCACGAACTTTTTTTCAAATTCATGAATGTTTGTCAAATGCGTGAACTTTTTACAAATTCGGGGGGGGAATTCAAGACCCGTTATTTTTTCTCAAATTCACAAGTTTTTTCAACTTCATTAATTTTTAGAAAATTCATCAACAATTTTTAAATCCATAAACCATTTTTAAATCCACGAACTTTTTTTCAAATTCATGAATGTTTGTCAAATGCGTGAACTTTTTACAAATTAGGGGGAAAAAATCAAAACCCGTGATTTTTTTTCAAATTCACAAGTTTTTTTCAACTTCATTAATTTTTAAAATATTCACCAATATTTTTCAAATCCGTAAACCATTTTTTAAATCCATGAACTTTTTTTCAAGTTCATGAATTTTTAAAAAATTGTCAACAATTTTCAAATTCTTCAACATTTTCAAATTTGTGAACACTTTTTTCAAATTCGTGAAGGCAGGGTAGAGAGCCAGAAGTGGCAAATGGTAGCCAGCAATGCCCCGATCTGGGAGTAAACGGCCGGGAAATATAGGTGGACTCCGACAGATTCAAATTCCAATATTCTGTAACTCATTCACTTGAAAGTAACCACAAAGAACAATAGTAGTGCTCTATCAACAGCGACATTGCATTTATGATTCCACAAAAATATTTTTTTTAATGCAATTCCACAAAAATATTTGATTCAGCTACGATGTTAGGATAATAGTATGCAAACTGCAGTAGTGTCAACAGTATAAAACACACCTGAGATAACCAAAACGGGAAAAAAATGTACCAGGCTTCTTCTTCTTCTTTTTCTTCGGCGGTACATCAGAGTTCCAGCAAATTTTATTAGTTGGCAAACATAGAAACCGTACTTTTGCTAGTTCATGCGTCATAGTGTTCAGCGACGACATCATATTTGGAAAACCACATTTTGAGTTTAAACTCCAAGTCTTCAATGACTGGAACATGAGGACATCGAAGAATCTGCTCTTCGCACATCAAGGCCACGATGTAGCAACTGGTGCATCCGGCCAGCTCTGAAGCTATACTTTTTTTTATAAAAATATATCCATCAGGTTGTGTTAAATTTCAGTCCTGTTTTCAGTCTGCGGTCTCCATCTTGCGTCGGTACTTGCTGAATGAATTGGGCTGATTTGGTAACTCTTGAGAAAGCGCTTGAGCGCTACAATATTTTGGTTCTCTTGTCAGGATAAATTTAATGTTGCCCGTTGCCCGGATTCGACACTGAGAGAATAACCTGCAACTCGATCAGTCAGTCAGTTATAAACCGAAGAGTGGTATTTGAGAGCATGGTTAATAATATAGCCGATTGATGGCTATAACATATTGTCATGTCATATATAGCCAATGTAATAGCCAACACGTATAGTAATGGGCTACAACAAAGTACTACTTTTCTACTACATGGCCCATCATACACTCTCACATAGCTTCTTGGAGCCTGTGCTCTCACCGGCTATAAATCTACAGCCCGCTTATCTTCTCTCTCCTCTTCTTTCTCATCCAACTCAGTAAAGATATAATATTTAAAACCTTACAGCCCGCCTACGTCACCTTATTATACTTGCTCTGAATGGGATCCTTTCAGAGTATTGGAGTTCATTCTCGGGTCTGGCCAGTGTGGTCTTGCCATACTCAGAGTAATACAATCAGCAGAACGTCAGGTCAAGTGCTGTTAGTGTCTTAAACCTTGCCATGGTTGAGACCTGACTTGCCTGATTTTGTTTGTCGCCGCAACCTGACACCTGAATGCCACCATGTTTATTAACAGACCACATTGGACATTTCAGCCATTGTAGTAGTATCATACCATTCCCCACTGTCTAGATCGACAAGAATCCATCATCCTCTGTTTTCTAGATCCATGACATCTCACTGATAGTATGTTTGTAAATCCTTCACTCTCTCGGTCCATAAGAAACCACTCTCCTCTGTTTCAGATCCAGTTCAAGATCGACCCGTCAAACAGAAGCAGAAGTAGACTAGATGCATTCCGTTAGCCTCGAGATAGCCAAGGAAACTCAAGGCCAATCACCTGATTGATTACAATGAACATGATGAATCTCCATACTGAAGGATGATGCTTGCACAAATTGCAATTACTCTATCTAGCTAGAACACACTGCAGCATATCACATCCAGGCTGCAAAACTGACATTCAGCAAGGAGTTCAGAGATCACAGTTTCTTCATCTTTGCTAGTTCCGAGCTGAGGAGGGGCCATGGTTGCCTCTAACAAGCTTCACGATCACGCTAGCCAGCTCCTTGCTCCCGTCCTCGCCGCGCCCACCGCCGGGCACAGGCACACCGCCGGCGCGCTGCTGCTGCTGCTGCCGGTACTGTTTCCTCATCCTCTGCAGACGCCGCTGCTCCTTCTTGCTCGCCCTTATCTCCAGCGACCACGCCGTCACGCCGTCGATGCGCTCCAGGGCCTCCCTCGTCAGTCTCTCCGCCTCCCTCGCCAGCGCGGGGTACTCCTCGCAGCGCCTCTTCTTGGCAGGGGCAGGGGCAGGGGCAGCGGCACGCGATGGCGCCGGAGTGACCGGCATCTTGCTCCCCACCGCCGCCGTCGCCGCCGTGGACGCCCCGCCCACGTCGGGCACCGGGTCGCGCCGGGGCGGGGCGACGACGGCGGGCGTGGCGCCCCAGACCTCGAGCGAGAGCGCGTACATCCGGAGTTCATGCCCGGGGGCCGGGCAGCCGGTGCCGGCGCAGAGCGCGGCGTCGGCCTCCCTGAACCGGCGCCGCAGCGCGCGGATCCTGGCCTCCACGTCCCCGAGGCTGTAGTCCGTCCTGCTGAGCCGGCCGAAGAAGACGGCGACGAGGTCGGCGCCGCGGGGGAGGCCGCCGTGGCTCCAGAGGTGGGCCCGGAGGGACTGGAGGATCACCGCGTCGTCCTGCTCTGACAGACGGCTGCCATCCACCGGCGCGGCGGTGCTGGTGGGCACCACCGGTGGGGGGAGGTCGACCGGCCGGACGGGGACGGGGACGGGGACGGGAGCGGCGCCGGCGGTGGCAGCCGCAGGCGGCGCGTGCTGGCTTGCAGTGGGCGCGCTGGCCATGGAGAATGGGTGGAGCCGTGGAGGCAAGCGGGCAGCGTCGGTTCGTCCTGGCCGTGTGGCGGGAGGGGGCTCATGGCTGTTTTGGAAAGCGCGGGTGCGCGCTCTCGTTTGCCGCGCGATCGGCCGTTTTCGCGCCAAACATTACATTTGTGTGCTGCAGAGCTTCTGAGGATGGCGACTCTGAGCACGCCCCGCCACGGCACATCTGAATCTGACGGCACTGCCTCCATGTCCATCTCCATGTCGTCGACACCAAGATCTTGCACAGCTTGTACGTAGCAAAAAGGTGGGTTGAAGATGATACCGGAGGAGAGTACGCCCATAAGTACAGTACAGGAGCAGTGGTAATATTAGGCTGGTGCCAACGCACCGCCCCACTACCGCCCCGCCACGTCAGCTTTTACCCCCACTCTCACCCCACTCTCACCACACTCTCACCTCACGGTGCCAAAGTCTGACGGTCAGTAGTGGCGGCTATACCACGCCGATTCTCTCTCCTCAGATTTAGTTATTTCACTCGATTTCTTGAGACATTATAAATAATGCAAGAAAATAAATTTATTCAACTAAATTTTTTACTGATTACAAAAATAAGTAATAAAATTGCATAATAAATAAAAAATTACATAATTTAAAAAATAATACATTCTAATCCTCATCATCATCCAGCCCAAGCTCTGCCTCCACCATCTTCATGGCCTTCGCATGTTTACGTTTTTCTTCTTCATCCATGTCGGTGGTTGATCGGTCCTTCATTTTGTTCCATTGCTTGAGTAGCTTAGCCTTGACTAAACCACTCCACATGTTCTTCATTTCAAGGTTTTACTTCCTACCTCACCGCTTGATGAGGATTCCTTCGCTTCCTCTTTCCCTTCTCCTTCCGTGTCGTCACCTCGCCCTGTCGCGCCTAGTGGACGCCCTCCTCCTCCTCATGTGTCTTCGGATCCACCGCCGAGTCAGACTCACCGTAAACTCCGAGGCGGCTTCTCTTGGCGGTGGAATCGGATCCACTACCAGACCATGATGTCCTTTCCACTTCATTCATTGCGAACAGCTTGCCACCAAGCAAGGCGTCTGAAAGGCTTAGTCACTCTTTTGTCATTCTCGTACCTCGCCATTGCGGCCTTCATGACCATTTCATCGTCTGCTCCCCACTGACGTAACCCTTCTTCTTGGGTGTAGTATCCATTAAACAAGGTCACCTCACGGTTGTAGACGCTCCAATGATCCTTGAGTTGCTTCACATCCGATGACGGGAAGGTGCCGAGGTAGAGTTGAAGGTGTCCGCTATCCGACCCCAAAAACTAACGCCGGTCTTGTTTATTACGGAGATAGAGTCCTTAGAGTGAAAAAGCCAAGCATGAACCTACCCCAAAATAGATATTGTTAGTCATATAAAAGAAAACTCCTTATTACATCCAAGAAAGGTAATTAAATTACCAGTTTTGCCTCGTCATCAGTTGACCATCAAGCCTCTTTGGACGGTTAGGTTGGATTGTTTCACGGCTTCGTTTTGAGACTCGAGCCGGAGCTACAGCAGTGGGTGCAGGAGGTGGTGGGTATGTAGTATATTGAGGCGGATAGTACGGAGCATATTGAGGCGGAGGGTATGGATACTGGCGAGTCCCACCCGGTACCTCTGGTGGAGCATATTGAGGTGGTGGTGCGTGGGTTGAGTCCCACCCCTGTACCTCTGGTGGAGCATATTGAGGTGGAGGTATGGATACGAAGGCGGAGGGTATGGAGCATATGTCGCAGGAGGCGGAGGTATGGACCATATGGCCCTGGATTTGGTGCTACGGAGGAATAATGCTCGGGTTGCGCGAAGAACCTACATCGGAGCGACGATGTGTCGGAGAGAAATCAGCTTGGGAATGACCGGTGCCCGTCTGACTGCAAAAGATCGGTGAATTGGGTGAGATCTGAGACCAATCCGACATGGTGGAGAATATTTGGTAGAGTAGAGGAGAGAAATGAGATGAAATGGGGTGTGGAATGAGTGAACCCGTGTGGGGGTATTTATAGGGGTTGGGGATGAAATTTGGAATTTTTGGAATTTTTTAAATTTTTAGAGCTCTAACGGATACATCAACGGCTAGTGACGTGGGCCAATCAGATCGCGCCACGCCGCCTAGCTGCTACTCCTCCTCTCGCCCGCTCGCCCGACCCGCCAACAAGACCGCCGCTCTCGCCCCTCTCGCCCCTCTCGCCCCCTCTCGGCGCCCGGTATGGCGGCAAGTGGGCAGAAGTGGCGCTATCACGGGCGGTGGATCCACCGCCCAGCTGCTGCTCGCCTCGCTACCGCCCCGCTCTCGCCTCCCGGTGGGCGGTATCGCCCGCGCTGCCGCCCGCGTTGGCACCAGCCTTAAGTGCGCATCTGCACGCAGAGCCTTCAATGGCACTCGCCTCTCATCGTGACTGTAGTACTCCCTAGCATTTCGAAGTCGCTGGCAGCAGGTGACGCGAGGAGAACACCAGAGTTCCAGACACAAATGCGAAAGGGTTAAAACGTACTCCCTCCGTTCCAAAATAGATGACTCAACTTTATTAAAGTTAGTATAAAGTTGAGTCATCTATTTTGAAATGAAGGTAGAAAAACAGATTACATACTACACCCACCAAGTGTAAAAAAAACGAAATCCCTGACAGGTTTGACCCACCATATCCATGAGAGGTCAAAGCTGACACGGCGTTGGCCAGTCAGCAGTAACGCAGTCAAAACAGGTCTGCACGGTCAAACCAGTAAAAACCGAGCGGGGGTTGATTCCTGAAGAGAGTTGCAAGTTTTTTTTTTGCTTGAGGGAGAACCGGTTTTGAAGTCGATGGTTGAATTCTAAACCGAATGGCAAGTTGAAGGCTTTTTTTTTTTAGAATTTTTTCATTCAAATCACGAAACAGTATAAAGTAACTGACCTTACAAGCACACTGAAATGCAAACACAAAGGACCACGAACACCTAGGGTATCCTAAGCCAACCATAACACAAGAAGATCTCCGGAGC
This sequence comes from Aegilops longissima, assembly GCA_021605205.1. NCBI lineage: Eukaryota > Viridiplantae > Streptophyta > Magnoliopsida > Poales > Poaceae > Aegilops > Aegilops longissima. The sequence continues at coordinate 641,580,218 of CM038676.1, read as the reverse complement.
CCTGTGACATCTTCTCTGAATCTTGAGAGAAGGCCTTGCAGCAGAAGGATCTGCAACCACGCGCAAGCAGGTCATCATCTTCGACCATGGTACAATTGCCGTCACGCTGCTTCCTCCTTTCTTAACACCAGCTCTGAGAGAGCATGGACATCAATCCAACACATCTGCAACAGCCGTCGCCATCTTTAGCTTTGAGTACCGCGAAAAATGTCTCTCCCGAAAGGAAGAGAACTCGAGCCATCCGACCGGTCCAAAGATCGCTGCCGGGCCATCCGCCCGAGCAAGCGGATCTCCCCGCAAAGATCGCAGCAGAGGAAGGAGAAGAACAACAGCAACAAATCATACCGACAAGGAAGAAGAAGCATCTTCGTCTCCCTGCATCCATCGCCCATCTGAGGACCCAAACGGCCAGTGCCGACGGACCCCCAGCCACCATAGCCTGCGACCTCGACGAGATCCGGGGATCCCCCACCCCGCTGGCTCCTAGACGAAGGTAAAAGCCTCGCCTGACCTCGAACGGAGCCCGGAGAAACTTATTCCGATGCGACACCACCACAAGTTGAAGGCTGCAATGTTTCTTTCTTTTTTTTACCGTTTGTCATTACCACTTCGTGCCCGTTTAGCAATCTGCGTGGCATCGAGCTTGCGCGTCTTGGTTGACGTGTGCATGTGACCATGATATCTCCGTCGACCGACGGGCCGCTACCACCGTCCTCGAAGAAGGTCCGGCCCGGTGTGTGCACGCTTCAGCTCGGTAGGAGCGCTTCTGGTTGTCAACAATGGAATTGGTCGCCTTACCTTTTACCCATAAAAACATACTACCTCCGTCCGAAAATACTTGTGATCAAAATGGACAAAAAAATGTATCTAGAACTAAAATATATCTAGATACATCCCCTTTTATTAATTTTGATGACAAGTATTTCTAGACAGAGGGAGTACAAATAAAAATACCTTGCAAGATATTTGGATCCTTGAATGATCTGTTTCCTTGTTGATTCGAGTAAGGGTGAATCAAATAGATTCATATTTATGAAAAAGACCTCAGGGAGAAGCCCTAGAATTCTAGGCTTGAACCCTTGCTTGACTGCATGAGCAAGGAAACCAATGGTGGCAAAGTAGCAATGCACGATCCCCATCCCTCATCAGCTTTGACAAGGCTCATCTGATGGGGGTGGACCAAGCAAAGATCATGGCCATAGATATGCACCAGCAGTGAGCCTGGCTAGTTGGTAATTAGGACCACCACCGGTCTTGAAGCAACAGCCACCCCAAAACAAAACAGTGAGGCCGTTTGCGTACGGATTCAGAATCCAGGATTTATTACCACGCATCTGGCCGATTTATTTTAGAGTCAATCTGCTACGGGTACCATTTTACATGTGCTCCCTTTTTGCTATCGGAATGGCGACGGATCAACACATCGACGAGCAGGAGGAGGAGGAGGAGGGGGAGGACAGGCGGCACCGCCGCAGTCGAGGGCCGGCCGACGACCACAAGCGAAGCCTTGATTCTAATTTTTTCTATGATAACACTATTCATTCATTTGGTCCCAAGGAATTGGCAATAGAAAAAAGTGCAGGAATTTTTCCTATAGTTTGAGTTTCATAAAAAAAAGGGAAAGGAATTTTACATTCCACCCAAACCTCTTCCGCATGTATCTCTACGCAAAAAAGAGCAAGGCAAAGACCACAATTAAGAGGTATATATAGTTTGGGCATAATATCACCTTTGTGCATGTCATAATCTTAATTTGAATCGGTTTAGTTACACATCAGTCAGCTGATTCAAATTCGACGTCAGTCGGTATGAAGGAAGAAGAAGGGAGGGCCTCACCGGAGAGAAGGAAGGGGCCGCCGTCACCACCCCAAGTGTCTATCTTAGGGTTCAGGGGTGGGGCGGTGGTGGGGGGATTCGCCGGAGAAAAAGCCCAGTGCGTGGGGGCCCTAAAGGGATGGTCGGTGGTGGCTGGCGGCTCAAGGAAGGAGATGCGTCGAGAGGATGAAGAAAGTTCGTGGGGCCATTGATTTCACATCCAACGGTTCAAGAACGGACCGACCTCAAACAAAATTTTCAGCCGACAGATTTCTAGGCACACCCACTTTGAGCACATCTTTTCGGATTCATGTGTTTTCTCCATTCTCGCGAATCAAACGCACAATTTACACAAATTCCTATTTTTTTTCTCACAATGCTTCGTCTTAGGCACGTGATTTGCATTATGCCGTATTCCTGTGCCTCTTTTTTATGTTGTTATTATGGTTTAAGAAACCTAAGAAATCCAATGAAAGGCCCCCCTAATAATAATAATCTCTACTATCTAAAAGATACGTAAGGTTCCCTCACCCCTCTTACGTTCTCCTTTTCGTCCTCCCTCGCAGTTCCTCCGATCCCACCTACCATCCTATTTTTCTTTCCAAAAATTCTCTCCCATTAATTCCACGATTCACGGATTTAAAAATCCCCGTGATCGAGCATCCCCTCCCGTCATGTTTTTGTTTCCAAAATATCCTCCTACTAATAATCCCATGATCCACGGCATCCCTGCTTCCCACGATCTACACTCGATCATGGCGGGCGGCCTTCGCCGTGACGTCGGCGCCTGCAAGCAACCTCCTCTATGGCGCCGAAGTTCCCATGCTCCGCCTCATGACCGGCTCTCTAGCCCGGCTTCCAATTTAGGGCACCGCAGATGGGGCGGCATGGACTTCTCTGCCCTCACACCAACCCTTCGGCATGCCGACACCCCTAGGGCGCCAAACCGTCGCGGCCGCGAACACGGCCGAGGCAACCAGTTGAGCCCATGGGGCCACTGCTACGGTGCTACCCAAATTCAGCGCCCGCCAACGAGTCCAAGTTGCTCAAGTGGCGTGGCACCAATCAAAGGTACTCACCCATCCGCATTGCCGCAGATCTGATTGCCTCGATCATGGACCGACGACCACCTGGTATGTGTCCTGCAGCGGGAAAGCACCATATAGCCTCTGCGGTTTGTCCTCGTATGTGATTGTTTGTTCATGTAAAGAATCAATTGGTACATGCTAAGAGCTTGCAATCGTTGAACCGGTGGTCCTTTAGCCTGTATGTTCAGTTAGTAGCAGAAGCATGGATTTATCTAGTTGGGAAGTTAGATGCCCATTTTGTCTTCTGTAGTACCGAAGGCTACCTGTGAATTTTATGAATTTTTCACTGAGGAATTTGCCGGTGAGGAAATTCCTTAGCGAAGAAATACATGCAGCGGAATAAGTACTCAGAAGTAAGCATAGCAGATTACATGCATAGTCATCATGATGAAATGAAGACAATCACAGAGTACGTAAAGCGTAATCACAGGATAACACAAGATGAAGACAAACAGATCAAGAAATTGAACTGAGGAAATTGAGAAAGTCTTCACCAAAGTCTTCAAACACAGATATGACAAACACTCAACACAAAGAATGAGGAAATGAAAGGGTTGAGGAAATAGAACCATTAGGTTGGTGAAGACAATGATTTGGTAGACCAGTTCCAACTGCTGTCTCGGTTATACGTCTGGTTGGAGCGGCTGAGTATTTAAACTCGAGGACACGCAGTCCGGACACCCGATCATCGAGCACGCAGCTCAGACACCAAGTCCTCACCGTATTCTCCTTGAACTAAGGTCACGCAGACCTCGTCCAATCACTGTGGTAAGTCTTGAGCGACTTCCAAACCTTCACATACTTGGTCACTCGGCGATCCACAATTCCTCTTGATGCTCTAGACCGTGACGCCTAACCGTCTGGAAGAAGCACAGTCTTCAAAGGTAAAAGCGTCGGATCCACGCTGATCAATTTCTTCATGATGCTCAATCACTTTGGGTTTGTTGGGGTTTGGTTTTGGGTTTTCCTCACTTTGGGTTTTTCCTCACTTGATGATTTTCGCCAAAGTCCTCGGAGGATGGGTTGCTCTCGAATGACAAGTGTCAAGTTCTCTCAGAGCAGCCAACCAACTAGTGGTTGTGGGGGCGGCTATTTATAGCCTCGGGAGCAGCCCGACATGATAAGACATAAATGCCCTTAAATGATATGACCGTTAGGTGGAGATATTTTGGGACAATGGCCTAGCAAAGACACGAGAACGGTCGGAAGTTTGAACATCAAATTCCTCGGGCTATCATGTTCCTCATCGTGTAGGCAATTCAGACTGGCGAATTCCTAACTCCTCGGTCGAACAAATTCCTCGGTGACTGTAAGAGCTTCGTCTCATCAAGAAATTGACTGAACTGTATGAGATTTCCAAAGGCTTCACTCAAGGGATTGGTAGGTGAGGATTTTGAGTTGAGCATCAAATGGAAATTTTTCCTTAGTATTTCCTCGACCCCCTTTAACGATGCGGTGTTTCCTATGACTCAAGAAAGAGAAATGAAACTACGAAAACAAAAGTCTTCACGCTTCATATTCCTCAAAGTAATACCAAGTCTTCGTAATCACACCAATTTCTTCACTTTCAAAGTCTTGAAAAGTCTTGAATATCAAATTCTTCAGATGAAGAAATTCATTTTAGGGTCGACTTTCTCTGTAAATATCAAACTCCTCATAGACTTATAGACCTGTGTACACTCACAAACGCATTAGTTACTTAACCTATAAGTCTTCAATACACCAAAATCACTAAGGGGCACTAGATGCACTTACAATCTCCCCCTTTTTGGTGATTGATGACAATACAGGTTAAGTTTTCAATGGGGATAAATATATGAAGTGTAAATACCGATAATGAGGATTTTGATTGCAAGATATAGAAGAACTCCCCCTGAAGATGTGCATAGTGAGGAAATTGCTTTTGAGGCAATGCACATTTGAAGAATTGAATCATGGAGATCTCCCCCTATATCTTGTAATTCATACACGCATTTGACATAAAATATGAGGAATTTGAAATGCATGATGAAATATGATGCTTGATGTTATGCAATGTAACACACAAAGAGTATCAGAGCCCAAGGGCCAAATTGGATCAGAGCATAACAAGTATCAAAACTACTTCTAATCAGAGCATAGAGCAAAAGCATAATGCATCAGAAGTATCAAAGCACCATCGGGTTTAAGATTACAACTCGATCCAATAAAAGGTTTCAGAAGAACGAGAGTTGTAACTTTATAAAGTCTCAGATATAGACAAAAACGAGACCCGCTTGAAGACTAACTCAAATTTCTCCCCCTTTGTCATCGAATGACCAAAAGGATCGAAACTGAGGACTAACGCTCTTGAGGAATTTCAAGTTGAAGACGGAGCGCCAGCATTGTTGGGGTCGGTTGTCAAGTAGGACCAGCAGCGATGTCTTCCAAATCTTCATTTTCATCGATGTCGCGAGATGAAGAATAGGAGCTGGCCACTAAGGAAGGAACTTTGACCTTCTTGAATTTCTTCGGAGGAGGTGCAGACCACCAAATTCTTCCTTGAGTCCCATTGATTTCAGTTCTTCTTCATTGTAAACATGTGAAAGAACAGCCCAAAAGCGCTTGAAGGTTTCATGAAGATAGTAGTGGTTTTTCTTCACCGCATTGTGAGTTGAGGTCATGTTGTAAAGAAGAGTACCAAACCGACGTTTGACCCACTTGTGATTGCGATCAACCTTCCGATGAAGACCGAGGAGTAACTCACGATCACCATCACCACAGTGCGTTCCTTGAGGATTTTGCTTAATCGAGGTATTTGTTTGCTGAGTCATGAGTGGCGAGTCATCATTGGTGGAGTAAGATGTCGCTTTGCTAAACTGTCCATCCAATGGACGAATGCCTTCATCTATCACAGCAGTAGCCTTTCCTTTTCATCACCGAGGCAATTGGCCGCTTGAGGACTTCAATAGGGGCGGTAGCTGCGGTGGTTCAAAGTGTCGACCTTGTAATTCAGTGAAGATCTTGACCGATGAATCTCATGATCCAAGGAGCATAAGGTTTCAGCTCAAAAGGTGACATGGCAATGTTAGCGAGTCCTCATGAAGAAATCATGGAAATTGACGGAACGCCATGGATGATGTTGAACAGCATATTCTTCATGATGCCAACGACTTCTTCATCATTCGAGTCGTGGCCCTTGATAGGACTCATAGTCTTCGACGAAATTCGATAGACTGCTCGAGGCACATAGAGCAATTCCTTGACGAGGAATTTGGTCCTTGAGCTTGCCTTGGTTTCAATGGCTTCATCAACACTTGCATATAGTGATTTGAAAGTTCCTTTTCTTCATAGATGCGACGTGCACCGCCAACTGGAGGATCGAGTGGAAGAGCTCAAGCAATTCACTTGCGGAGCCTTGTAGTGAGTATTTTCGGTCATCCAATCTAAGACCCATGAAGTTACATCTTCACATCTCCCGTGATGTGCGGGGTTGCATAGAACTCAAGAATTAGTTCTTCATTCCAATCACATATATCGATGCAAAAGTTGAGAAGACCTGCATCGTGAAGAACACTTAGAACGGGCTCAAAGCACGGCAAAGACTCCATATCCACATGAGGAATATGAGCATGATCAAGATTTTGTCCTTGTTGAAAAGCACCGAGGAATAGAAGTTGGCTTGACTGGCAGTCCGAGCGCCTCTTCCTAATCCGAGCAGAGTCATAAGGATTATATTCATGAAGAACACATGCTCAAAGAAAGAAATCCTTAGCCTTGAACTTTTGTTTGGTTGAGAACGGATTCTTCTGCTTTGGCAGAGGGTGTCGATCGGTTGCATCACCACCTCGGAATCGTAAGTTCAGTTTCTTCACTTGAGGAATTTCTTGATCCTTAACTTGCGCAATCGAGGAATTTCAGCAGCAAAGCAGCAGCAGTTTCATCAAGATCGGGGCTGGAATTTCTTCATGCACAGACTCGTGGGTTGATTTTCTTCAGAGTCGATCCGGACATCTGTGCGGGGAGTGAGGAACTTGTTGAAGCGGGGTGAAGAGCGGAGTATTGGGATGTTGATCTTCCCAAAAGTCATCATTGATAACCGGAGTGGTGCATCCAATATCCACATCTTCATTTTCAATTTCCTCAAGACCATCTTGAGGAATTTCATGGTCCGATGAGGGAATGACTGGGGTTGAAGGGACAGCTTCCACTTCAATTTCTTCATCGATCTTCTCGACATGAGCGCAGAGATTGATGTTCCTCATCGTAACCGGTTGGCACTTCATATTCTTCTCCAAAAGGAACCACTTCCTTTGAAGGTATGGAGGAAATTGAATAGCATCAATCGGGTTTTCAACAGAGCTGGTCATTGGCTTCAATTTCTTCGCAATTAAGAATCACGCAGTGATGCTTTTCTCTTCTTCACAGCAGCTCGTTCAGCAGCCTTGGTTTTCTTCACATCCAAAGCAGATGGAAGAACTGAAACTGGGGTTGGTGCAGGAGGAGCCGAGGAATTTGGGGCAGTTTCTTGAGAGCAATCGATGCAGTTCCCTGTCTTGAGCAATTTCTTCAGCGCACCACTAGTGGGTGCCCCGCGCTTTCTTCAATGGTTGGAATTTCTTCATCAGCCTCGAATCAAGATGTTCTTCAAAGAAGTTGAGCTTGCCGTGCTGGCCTTTTTTCACTAGGCTGAGCAGATGCTTCACCGAGGGTTTTCAAGTTGCACCGGTGCAAAGCAACATTTGTGAGATTCTTCGTCGATTGACGAATTTGGTCTTGACAACTTGCCAATCAGCATAGTACGTGTCAAAGTTCTTGCCGAGGTTCTCAAATTTCTGTTTGAGCTTGAAGAAGTTCCTCAGGTGTCATCTTGACAACATTTTTCTTCAGAAACCTCTCCTTCTTGTATTGAGCCTTTTTGATTTCCTTCGCCTTTTCGTGTTGGGTAACGTAGTAATTTCAAAAATTTTCCTACGATCACGCAAGACCATGGTGATGGCATAGCAACGAGAGGGGAGAGTGTCCGTCCACGTACCCTCGTGAGACCGAAAGCGAAGCGTTATATTAACGCTGTTGATGTAGTCGACGCCTTCACGATCCGACCGATCCAAGCACCACTCCGGCACCTCCGAGTTCTTGGCACACGTCAGCTCGATGACGATCCCGGGCTCCGATCCAGAAAGCGTCGGGAAGGAGTTCCACAAGACGACGGCGTGGGACGATCTTGATGTTCTACTGTCGCAGGCTTCGCCTAAGCACCGCTACAATATGACCGAGGTGGAATATGGTGGAGGGGCACCGCACACGGCTAAGGAACGATCCGTAGATCAACTTGTGTGTTCTAGGGTGCCCCCGCCTGAGATATAAAGGAGCAAGGGGAGGGCCGGCCAGCCCTTGGGGCGACCAAGGGAGGGAGTCCTCCTCCTAGTAGGAGTAGGACTCCCTTTCCTAGTCCTACTAGGAAGAGGGAAGGGGAAGGAAAGAGAGGAGAGGAGAGGGAAGGGGGCGCGCCTCCCTAGTCCAATCGGACTCCCCATGGAGGGGGCGCACCACCTCCCGGTGCAGCCCTCTCTCTCCCTCTTGGCCCAATAAGGCCCATAACTTCCCGGGGTTCCGGTAACCCTCCCAAGCACTCCGGTTTTCTCCGAAACTTCCGAACCTTTCCGTGTCCGAATATAACCATCCAATATATCAATATTTATGTCTCGACCATTTCGAGACTCCTCGTCATGTCCGTGATCACATCCGGACTCAACTCCTTCGTACATCAAAATACATAAACTCATAATAACCGTCATTGAAACTTTAAGCGTCATGGACCCTACGGTTCGAGAACTATGTAGACATGACCTAGAACTATTCTTGGTCAATAACCAATAGCGGAACCTGGATGCTCATATTGGTTCCTACATACTCTACGAAGATCTTTATCGGTCAAACCGCATAACAACATACGTTGTTCCCTTTGTCATCGGTATGTTACTTTCCGAGATTCGATCGTCGGTATCCAATACCTAGTTTAATCTCGTTATCGAAAGTCTCTTTACTCGCTCCGTAATACATCATCTCACAACTAACTCTTTAGTTGCAATGCTTGCAAGGCTTTATGTGATGTGTATTACCGAGAAGGCCTAGAGATACCTCTCCCACAATCGGAGTGACAAAACCTAATCTCAAATACGCCAACCCAACAAATACCTTTGGAGACACCTGTAGTACCCTTTATAATCACCCGATTCGCTGTGACGTTTGGTAGTACCAAAGTGTTCCTCCGGTAAATGGGAGTTGCATAATCTCATAGTTACAGAACATGTATGGGTCATGAAGAAAGCATTAACATACTAAACGATCAAGTGTTAAGCTAACGGAATGGGTCATGTCAATCAGATCATTCAACTAATGATGTGACCTTGTTAATCAAATAACAACTCCTTGTTCATGGTTAGGAAACATAACCATCTTTGATTAACAAGCTAGTCAAGTAGAGGCATACTAGTGACATACTGTTTGTCTATATATTCACACATGTATTATGTTTCCGGTTAATACAATTCTAGCATGAATAATAAACATTTATCATGATATAAGGAAATAAATAATAACTTTATTATTGCCTCTAGGGCATATTTCCTTCAGTCTCCCACTTGCACTAGAGTCAATAATCTAGATTACAACGTAATGATCCTTACACCCATGGAGTCTTGGTGCTGATCATGTTTTGCTTGTGGAAGAGGCTTAGTCAACGGGTCTGCAACATTCAGATCCGTATGTATTTTGCAAATCTCTATGTCTCCCACTTGGACTTGGTCCCGAATGGAATTGAAGCGCCTCTTGATGTGCTTGGTCCTCTTGTGAAATCTGGATTCCTTTGCCAAGGCAATTGCACCAAGATTGTCACGGAAGATCTTCATCGGTCCCGATGCACTAGGTATGACACCTAGATCGAAATGAACTCTTTCATCCGACTCCTTCATTTGCTGCTTCCAAGCAGCTATGTACTCCGCTTCACATGTAGATCCCGCCACGACGCTTTGTTTAGAACTGCACCAACCGACAGCTCCACCGCTTAATAAAAACACGATCCGGTTTGCGATTTAGAATCGTCCGGATCGATGTCAAAGCTTGCATCGACGTAACCATTTACGACTAGCTCTTTGTCACCTCCATATACGAGAAACATATCCTTAGTCCTTTTCGGTATTTCAGGATGTTCTTGACCGCTGTCCAAAGATCCACTCTGGATTACTTTGGTACCTTCCCGCCAAGCTTACAGCCTAAGCATACGTCGGTCTGGTACACAGATTGCATACATGATAGAGCCTATGGCTGAAGCATAGGAACATCTTTCATTTTCTCTCTATCTTCTGCTGTGGTCGGGCATTGAGTCCGACTCAATCTTACACCTTGTAACACGTAAAAACCTTTCTTTGCTCGATCCATTTTGAACTTTTTCAAAACTTTATCAAGGTATGTGCTTTGTGAAAGTCCAATCAAACGCCTTGATCTATCTCTATAGATCTTGATGCCCAATATGTAAGCAGCTTCACCGAGGTCTTTCATTGAAAAACTTTTATTCAAGTATCCTTTTATGCTATCCAGAATTCTATATCATCTCCAATCAATAATATGTCGTCCACATATAATATTAGAAATGCTACTGAGCTCCCACTCACTTTCTTGTAAATACAAAGCTTCTCCAAAAGTCTCAGACAAACCCAATATGCTTTGATCACACTATCAAAGCGCTTATTCCAACTCCGAGAGGCTTGCACCGCACCATAAATTGATCGTTGAGCTTGCACACTTTGTTAGCACCTTTTGGATCGACAAAACCTTCTGGTTGCATCATATACAACTCTTCTTCTAGAAATCCATTCAAGAATGCGGTTTTACATCCATTTGCCAAATTTCATAATCATAAAATGCGCAATTGCTAACATGATTCGGACGGACTTAAGCATCGCCACGGGTGAGAAAGTCTCATCGTAGTCAACCCCTTGAACTTGTCGAAAACCTTTCGCGACAAGTCGAGCTTTGTAGACAGCTACATTACCATCGGCGCGGTCTTCTTCTTAAAGATCCATTTATTTTCAATGGCTTGCCGATCATCGGGCAAGTCAACCAAAGTCCATACTTTGTTCTCATACATGGATCCCATCTCGATTTCATGGCTTCAAGCCATTTTATGAATCTGGGCTCACCATCGCTTCTTCATAGTTCGTAGGTTCATCATGATCTAGTAGCATGACTTCCGAATAGGATTACCGCACCACTCAGTGCGGATTTTGTTCTGTTGATCTACGGTTCAAGTGACAACTTGATCTGAAGTTTCATGATCTTCATCATTATCTTCCTCACTAATCTGGTGTAGGTGTTACGTAAACTGATTTCGTGATTTAACTACTTTCCAATAAGGGAGCTGGTACTATTACCTCATCAAGTTCCACTTTCCTCCCACTCACTTCTTTCGAGAGAAACTCCTTCTCTAGAAAGGATCCATTTTAGCAACGAATGTCTTGCCTTCGGATCTGTGATAGAAGGTGTACCCAATTGTCTCCTTTGGGTATCCTATGAAGACACATTCGATTTGGGTTCAAGCTTATCAGTTGAAGTTTCTTCACATAAGCATCGCAACCCCAAACTTTCGAAAACGACAACTTTGGTTTCTTGCTAAACCATAGTTCATAAGGCGTCGTCTCAACGGATTTTGACGGTGTCCTATTTAACGTGAATGCGGCCGCCTCAAGAGCATAACCCCAAAATGATAGCGGTAAATCTGTAAGAGACATCATAGATCGCACCATATCCAAGAAAGTACGATTCGACGCTCGGACACACCATTGCTTGTGTGGTGTTCCGGTGGCGTGAGTTGCGAAACTATTCCGCTTTGTTTCAAATGTAGACCAAACTCAGAACTCAAATATTCGCCTCCACGATCAGATCGTAGAAACTTTATTTTCTTATTACGATGATTTTCAACTTCACTCTGAAATTCTTTGAACTTTTCAAATGTTTCGACTTATGTTTCATTAAGTAGATATACCCATATCTGCTCAAATCATCTGTGAAGGTGAGAAAATAACGATATCCGCCACGAGCTTCAATATTCATTGGACCACATACATCCGTATGTATGATTTCCAATAAATCTGTTGCTCTCTCCATAGTACCGAGAACGGAGTTTTAGTCATCTTGCCCATGAGGCACGGTTCGCAAGTGCCAAGTGATTCATAATCAAGTGACTCCAAAAGTCCATCAAGATGGAGTTTCTTCATGCGTTTTACACCGATATGACCTAAACGGCAAGTGCCACAAATAAGTTGCACTATCATTATCAACTCTGCATCTTTTGGTTTCAACATTATGAATATGTGTATCACTACTATCGAGATTCATTAAAATAGACCACTCTTTAAGGGTGCATGACCATAAAAGATATTATTCATATAAATAGAACAACCATTATTCTCTCGATTTAAATGAATAACCGTCTCGCATCAAACAAGATCCAGATATAATGTTCATGCTCAACGCGGCACCAAATAACAATTATTCAGGTCTAAAACTAATCCCAAGGTAGATGTAGAGGTAGCGTGCGATCGCGATCACATCGACTTTGGAACCGCTTTCCTACGCGCATCGTCACCTCGCCCTTTGCGGTGTTCGCAATCCGTAGTTCCTGCTTTGAGTTGCAAATATTAGCAATGTAACCAGATCAAATACCTGTACTATCTGCGAGCTCTAGTAAGGTACACATCAATAACAAGTATATCACATATACCTTTGTTCACTTTGCCATCCTTCTTATCCGCCAAATACTTGGGGCAGTTCCGCTTCCAAAGGACCAGTCGCTTGCGGAGAAGCACTCAGCCAGGCTTAGGTCCGACTTGGGTTTCTTCTCCCGATCAAGAACTTGTTTGCTGTTCTTCTTGAAGTTCCTTCTTCTTCCCTTTGCCTTTCTTCTTGAAACTAGTGGTCTTATTGACCATCAACACTTGATGCTCCTTTTGATTTCTACCTCCGCAGCTTTTAGCATTGCGAAGAGCTCGAGCATAGTCTTTACTAACCCTTGCATATTATAGTTCATCACGAAGCCTTTGTAGCTTGGTGGCGGTGATTGAAGAATTACATCAATGACACAATCATCCGGAAGATTAACTCCCAGTTGATTCAAGTGATTGTAATACCCGGACATTTTGAGTATGTGCTCACCGACGTAACTATTCTCCTCCATCTTGCAGCTATAGAACTTATTGGAGACTTCATATCTCTCAATCCGGGCATTCTGTTGAAATATCAATTTCAACTCCCGGAACATCTCATATGCTCCATGACGCTCAAAACGTCGTTGAAGACCCGTTCTAAGCCGTAAAGCATGGCACACCGAACTATAGAGTAGTCATCAGCTCTGCTTTGCGGACGCTCACAACTTCGCTCAAGATCTGCGCAGCAGTTCGCTACCCAGCGGTGCTTCCAGGCGTAACTTTTACGTGCAGCAATGAGGATTATCCTCGAGTTACGGACCTAGTCCGTAATTGCTACCATCATCTTTCAACTTTGCTTTCTCAAGGAACGCATTAAAATTCAACGGAACAACAGCACGAGCCATCTATCTACAATAAACATAGACAAGCAAAATACTATCGGTACTAAGTTCATGATAAATTTAAGTTCAATTAATCATATTACTAAAGAACTCCCACTTAGAGACATCTCTCTAGTTATCTAAGTGATCACGTGATCCAAATCAACTAAACCATAACCGATCATCACGTGAAATGGAGTAGTTTTCAATGATGAACATCTTATGTTGATCATATCTGCTATATGATTCACGTTCGACCTTTCGGTCTCCGTGTTCCGAGGCCATATCTGTATATGCTAGGCTCGTCAAGTATAACCTGAGTATTCTGCGTGTGCAAAACTGGCTTGCACCCGTTGTAGATGGACGTAGAGCTTATCACACCCGATCATCACGTGGTGTCTCGGCACGACAAACTTTGGCAACGGTGCATACTCAGGGAGAACACTACTTGATAATTTTAGTGAGAGATCATCTTATAATGCTACCGTCAATCAAAGCAAGATAAGATGCATAAAGGATAAACATCACATGCAATCAATATAAGTGATATGATATGGCCATCATCATCTTGTGCTTGTGATCTCCATCTCCAAAGCACCGCCATGATCACCATCGCCACCGGTAGCGACACCTTGATCTCCATCGTAGCATCGTTGTCGTCTCGCCAACTATTGCTTCTACGACTATCGCTACCGCTTAGTGATAAAGTAAAGCAATTACATGGCGCTTGCATTTCATACAATAAAGCGACAACCATATGGCTCCTGCCATTGCCGATAACTCGGTTACAAAACATGATCATCTCATACAATAAAATATAGCATCACGCCTTGACCATATCACATCACAACATGCCCTGCAAAAACAAGTTAGACGTCCTCTACTTTGTTGTTGCAAGTTTTACGTGGCTGCTACGGGCTGAGCAAGAACCGTTCTTACCTACGCATCAAAACCACAACGATACTTCGTCAAATAGACTCCGCTTTAACCTTCTCAAGGACCGGGCGTAGCCACACTCAGTTCAACTAAAGTGAGAGAGACAGACACCCGCCACCACCTTTAAGCAACGAGTGCTCACAGCGGTGAAACCAGTCTCGCGTAAGCGTCTGGCGTAATGTCGGTCCGGGCCGCTTCATCTCACAATACCGCTGAACCAAAGTATGACATGCTGGTAGGTAGTATGACTTGTATCGCCCACAACTCACTTGTGTTCTACTCGTGCATATGACATCAACGCATAAAACCAGGCTCGGATGCCATGTTGGGTAACGTAGTAATTTCAAAAATTTTCCTACGATCACGCAAGACCATGGTGATGGCATAGCAACGAGAGGGAGAGTGTCCGCCCACGCACTCTCGAGACCGAAAGCGGAAGCGTTATATTAACGCGTTGATGTAGTCGACGTCTTCACGATCCGACCGATCCAAGCACCGTTACTCGCACCTCCGAGTTCTTGCACACGTCAGCTCGATGACGATCCCGGGCTCCGATCCAAAGAAAGCGTCGGGAAGGAGTTCCGTCAAGACGACAAGGCAGTGACGATCTTGATGTTCTACCGTCGCAGGCTTCGCCTAAGCACCGCTACAATATGACCGAGGTGGAATATGGTGGAGGGGGCACCGCACACGGCTAAGGAACGATCCGTAGATCAACTTGTGTGTTCTAGGGTGCCCCCGCCTGTATATAAAGGAGCAAGGGAGGGCGGCCAGCCCTTGGGGGCGCTACCAAGGGGGGGAGTCCTCCTCCTAGTAGGAGTAGGACTCCCTTTCCTAGTCCTACTAGGAAGAGGGAAGGGGAAGGAAAGAGAGGGAGAGGAGAGGAAGGGGGTTGCGCCTCCTAGTCCAATTCGGACTCCCCATGGAGGGGCACCACCTCCTGGTGCAGCCCTCTCTCCCTCTTGGCCCAATAAGGCCCATAACTTCCCGGGGGTTCCGTAACCCTCCGGCACTCCGTTTTCTCCGAAACTTCCGGAACCTTTCCGTGTCCGAATATAACCATCCAATATATCAATCTTTATGTCTCGACCATTTCGAGACTCCTCGTCATGTCCGTGATCACATCCGGACTCGAACTCCTTCGTACATCAAAATACATAAACTCATAATAACCGCCATTGAAACTTTAAGCGTGCGGACCCTACGGTTCGAGAACTATGTAGACATGACCTAGAACTATTCTTGGTCAATAACCAATAGCGGAACCTGGATGCTCATATTGGTTCCTACATACTCTACTGAAGATCTTTATCGGTCAAACCGCATAACAACATACGTTGTTCCCTTTGTCATCGGTATGTTACTTTCCGAGATTCGATCGTCGGTATCCAATACCTAGTTTAATCTCGCTATCGGAAAGTCTCTTTACTCGTTCCGTAATACATCATCTCACAACTAACTCTTTAGTTGCAATGCTTGCAAGGCTTTATGTGATGTGTATTACCGAGAAGGCCTAGAGATACCTCTCCGACAATCGGAGTGACAAAACCTAATCTCAAATACGCCAACCCAACAAATACCTTTGGAGACACCTGTAGTACCCTTTATAATCACCCGATTCGTTGTGGCGCTTTGGTAGTACCAAAGTGTTCCTCCGGTAAATGGGAGTTGCATAATCTCATAGTTACAGGAACATGTATGGGTCATGAAGAAAGCATTAACATACTAAACGATCAAGTGTTAAGCTAACGGAATGGGTCATGTCAATCAGATCATTCAACTAATGATGTGACCTTGTTAATCAAATAACAACTCCTTGTTCATGGTTAGGAAACATAACCATCTTTGATTAACAAGCTAGTCAAGTAGAGGCATACTAGTGACATACTTGTTTGTCTATATATTCACACATGTATTATGTTTCCGGTTAATACAATTCTAGCATGAATAATAAACATTTATCATGATATAAGGAAATAAATAATAACTTTATTATTGCCTCTAGGGCATATTTCCTTCATTTCGAACTTCCATTTTTCTTCAGCAATGAAGTGAGTCAACATATGACTTTGACCAGGTGTCAAAGGAAGATCAGGCAGAGGGGTATTTGGATCACAGCGAGGTCGATGAAATCGAGGACTTTCTTCGCGTCCAAAAGCAAGTGGCACAGCTGATTCCTTGGCTCTTGCGGCTCTAGCTTGACGGTCTCTGATGATTTCTTCAAGTTCTTCATCGATGCCTCATCATCGATGGCACGTGGACGACAAGCTGTTTCTTCCTTGGGCTGGGCCGAGGACCACGCCCAACTGTAGCTTTTGTCTTCAAAGCGTCGGGCCGATGAAGAATTGAAAGCAGGTGAGGAATTTGCAGAGGTGCTCGAGGCAATTGAAAACCAGCAGTCCTTTGACAAGTTGCAAGATGCACAGAACTCAAGGTTTGGACGGAACAGTGAGGACTTTGATGGAACAAAGAATGGTGTGAGGAATTTGTCACCGAGGAATTTGCCCGGAAGGAGCTGCCGAGGAACTTGGCCGTGAGGGCATAGATGAAGATGCACTTGGCTTATTTGCAGACTTCTTTTGCATCGATTTCTTCGGCTTGGCCGAGACCTCGATGGCAGCAGCGGCGCGTAATCCTCATTGAATTTCTTCACCGCTTCCTTTGCTTGCTTAGCCAACTTAGCTTGGCGCTTAGCCCATTCATCGAAAGTCCTCACCGCTTGGCGCTAGTGGGATCAGCTATTTGGCCTGGTGCCAAGGGAGCTCTTGGGCATGGAGGATTTAACGCTAATTTCTTCATGTACTTAGGTGTAACATAGCGGTATTCCTTCCATTCCGTGCCCATCTCCGCTCAATTTTCTCAAGACGCACCTTGCGCTGAGTTTTGCTTTCCTCATCCGGTGTGCAATAGTCGATATATTTCCTCGGGATTTCAAAGCAGTCATGACCTCGTGTTTCTTTCCTCCTTTCTGCGGCTTCTTACCATCTGCCATTTTCTTCGTGAGGAAATTGAACAATTGAGTTCTCTCAAGAAGTGTGCAGTTTTTCTTCGAGGAACGCTGCAAATGAGTTAAGTTGATGAGAACCTAGGGATTCAGCAGCAGACATTTGTACCTGTGAACAGAGTATAGGTGCGAGGAATTTGAAGAGGTCATATGCTTCTCGAGAGGTTTTCAAAAGAACAAGTTTGAGGATTTTGACCAGATGAGTTTTGAAGAATTTCAATAAGCGTTCTTTATCTTAGGTTCCAGAGTTGTATAGATCGAAGATCCACACAATTGAGGAATCTTGAAGAAAATCATAGCTTAGTGAAATGAGTCAAGAGATTTGAGGTGTTCATATGTGTGAGGAATTTGAAATAAACACCTTTGAAGAATTTGAAGAAAATTTGAGAATCAAAGCGAGTAAATAAAAGTAACTTTTAATTTACCCGAAGTGAAGAACACGACGAACTGAGATGAACAGTTGAGAAGTTCGTCCGTTCAGATCTTCTCCGCCCTAACTTGGCAGAGGAAATCAGCTACGGCGACGGCGGAGTGAAGAAATTCCGCGGTCGGTGTGAGTACGTCGGCGAAGAGGTCAAGGCAGTGAAGCTTTTCCTCACCGGCGACGATGGAGTAGCGGCGGCGCTAGGGTTTTGAGGAGCTCGAGCGGGAGAGAGGTCGAGCGGAGTAACAGAGTGAGGAAGGGAGAGAGGGGTATTTATAGCCACGGTGAAAAACGGCTCGTCCGAAGATTTAGGACGAACATGCCCCTGACCGCTTCCCTTCTCACGACATGTGTCACCCACGTACAGTGTAGTGGAGATCGTAAAGCGATCGTGGGTGAATATAATAATGCATCGTGGGATGCGGAACGGTTTGAGCGGTAAAATAGAGGTTTGGATAAGATTCGTTTTAAAAGTTCCGCTCGCAATTTCTTCAAATGTCAAGGACTCAAGGAAGAATTTGAACGAGTTTCAAAGTAGAACGCACATGAAGAATTTGTGAATGGATTGGGTTGAGTATAGCATAGAGGGAAGGGTCCGATCACATTCACTTAGCGTAAAAAGCGACTTGAAGAAATAGCCATAAGTGAATGTCAGAGGACATAAATCCATATATATATATAGTCAATGAAGAAAGACGACGGAAACAGTGAAGAATTTGCAAAGTTGAAGAATTTGAAAACTGAAGAATTTGAAAACTGAAGAATTTCAAAACTGAAGAATTTCAAAACTGAGGTAAAACTCAAATTGAAGATTTTCAACTTTGGTGGTGGCGTGACCCATCAGATAAGAATGATGATTTCAGACACCGCGTACAATTGTCGAGGGTTCGAGAATCAAATTCTTCATTAATTTCTTCACATTTAGAGTGTTATTCTTCATTGATTGAAGAAAACGTTTCTTCATGTGTTGCACATCTAAGTCATCAATTTTGCATAAGTGTTAGGATGTGTGTCCTTTTCAAAGAACATTCAAGATTCTAAGATATTTAGCTCACACCGCAACTTGCTAAATCTCTTCTCATCCAAGGGCTTAGTGAAGATATCAGCTAGCTGTTCTTCATCTTCACGTGCTCGATGGAGATGTCGCCTTCAACACATGATCACGAAGAAAATGATGACGAATTTGAATGTGCTTTGTCTTCGAAAGTGCTGAACTGGGTTGTGAGCAATCTTGATGGCACTCTCATTGTCACAGTAGAGAGGCACATTCTTCACGTTGATGCCGTAGTCCTTGAGGGTTTGCTTCATCCATAGCAATTGAGCACAACACGAGCCAGCAGCAATATATTCAGCTTCCGCATGGACGGTGATACGCAGTTCTGCTTTCTTCGAGGACCAACGCACCAAAGATCGTCCGAGGAAATGACAAGTACCAGATGTTGACTTGCGGTCCACACGATCACCAAAGATAGTCGAGTCGAATATCCAATGAGATCAAAAGTAGAGCCCTTGGGGTACCATAATCCTAGTGTTGGTGTGTGAGCTAGATATCAAGAATATGCTTCACAGCCTTATGGTGTGATTCCTTCTGTAGCTTGAAATCGGGCACACATGCAAACACTAAGCATTATATCTGGCCTAGATGCACATAAGTACAATAAAGAGCCAATCATGGAGCGGTATACCTTGTGATCAAGTCAATACCATTTTCATCAAGGCATAGATGGCCATTTGTGGGCATAGGAATTTTGACGCCTTTGCAATCTTGCATGCCAATTTCTTCAGACATCTTTGAGGTATTTCTCCGAGATATGAATATGCCATTGTGTTGTTGATTTAATTTGAAGACCTAAGAAGAATTTCAACTCTCCCATCATAGACATTTGATATTCTTCACTCATCATATAAGCAAATTCATCACTATAACGTTGGTCAAGACAGCCAAAGATAATATCATCAACATATATTTGGCACACAAACAGTTCA
Organism: Aegilops longissima; assembly: GCA_021605205.1. Taxonomy (NCBI): domain Eukaryota; kingdom Viridiplantae; phylum Streptophyta; class Magnoliopsida; order Poales; family Poaceae; genus Aegilops; species Aegilops longissima. Next base: position 641,560,422 of record CM038676.1, on the reverse strand, counting down.
CCATCATAAGATTTAGTAAAGAGAGTAGGGTCGAGTGAACCGGTGTGAAGCCATTCTTCACGAAGAATTCCTTCAATGTATCATACCACGCCGAGGGGCTTGCTTGAGGCCATAGAGGGCCTTATTGAGTCTCAAGACTTTGTCGATTCTTTGGATCTTCAAAACCGGTGGTTGAGCAACATATACTTCTTCCTCAAGCTTACCATTGAGGAATGCACTTTTCACATCCATTTGATATAAAGTGATATTGTGATGGTTAGCATAGGCGAGTAATATGCGAATAGACTCAAGTCTAGCGACAGTGCAAAAGTTTCATCGAAATCAATTCCTTCAACTGCGTGTAGCCTTGAGCTACTAGTCGTGCCTTATTCCTCACCACAAGACCATTTTCATCTTGCTTGTTGCGATAGATCCACTTTGTGCCAATGATATTATGCTTGCGAGGATCTGGACGTTTGACCAGTTCCCAGGCGTTGTTGAGCTCGAATCGATGTAATTCTTCTTGCATGGCCTGAATCCACTCCGCTCGTAAATGCTTCATCTACCTTAGTGGGCTCTGTGATAGAGACAAAAGCATAGTGCCCACAAAAGTTAGATAAGTGTGAAGCTTTTGAGCGAGTGAGAGGACTGGCGCTTCAATGTCATCGATGATCTTGTCAACTTGCACTTCTTTTGCAACGCGAGGATGAGCTGGTTGTCTTCGAGGAATTTGATCATTTTCCTCAAAGACCATTTTCTTCAAATTATCTTCAGTGCATCACCTTGACGTTCTTCACGTCAGGAATGAATTCTTCAGCAGTTTCTTCAAGAGGAATGACATCCTCGGTTGCCTTGAACCTGATGGACTCCTCGGTGCTGGTTCGCCTAACACGTAGGTAGGTGCTCTCTTTGCGAGCCATTAGTTTCATCGAACCGCACATCTACAAAGGTCAACAATCTTGTGAAGTGTGATGTTGAAGACTCAGAGGTGTGCGTAGTCCTTTCCGTAACCAAGCATAAAACCTTCATGTGCTTTCGGTGCAAATTTAGAGTGGTGGTGAGGATCTCTAATCCAGCATTTAGCAATCAAGACTTTGAAATAACTTACATTGGGTTTCTTGTCGTTGAGGAGTTCATAGGCAGTCTTCTTGAAGAATTTGTGAAGATATACTGTTGATGATGTGGCACGCAGTGTCAATTGCTTCAATCCGAAACGACTAGGCGTTTTGTATTCATCAAGCATAGTGCGAGCCATCTCAACTAGAGTTCTGTTCTTGCGCCCACGACGCCATTTTGCCGAGGAGTATAAGGAGCGATAACTCATGAGTAATACCAAGTTCATCAAGATAATCATCAATACCGAATTCTTGAACTCAGTTCCATTGTCACTTCTTATGTGCTTGATCTTCACACCAAAGTTGGTTGAAGCCCTCGAGGAAAATCGTTTGAAGATTTCCTGCACTTGATTTTTGAAAGTAACAATGTGTACCCATGTGTAACGAGAGTAATCATCAACAATAACAAAGCCATATAGAGATGCATCATTAGTGACAGCTGAGTAATGATTGGGACCAAAGAGGTCCATGTGAAGCAATTCGAAGGGTCGAGTAGTGGTCATGATAGTCTTCGCTGGATGCTTGGCCTTGGTCATTTTTCCTGCTTCACAGGCTCCGTATAAGTGATCCTTGAGGAATTTGACATTCTCAATGCCAATGACATGCTTCTTCTTTGCAAGCGTGTGCAAATTCCTCATGCCTGTGTGACCAAGTCGTCGATGCCATAGCCAACCTTCTGAAGCTTTAGCAAGTAGACACACGGCTGGTTGTGGTCCTGTGGAAAAATCAACAATATACAAGTCTCCTCTCCTAAAGCCTTCGAAGACTTTGGAATTGTCAGCTTCCATAAGCACAACACAACGATACTTGCCAAAGATAACAACCATATCAAGATCACAAAGCATTGAGACTGACATGAGATTATATCCTAAAGACTCAACAAGCATGACTTTGTCCATGTGTATGTCCTTAGAGATAGCAACCTTACCAAGTCCCAATACGACTTTTGCCTTTGTCAAAGAAAGATGATATGCTTCAGATGAGACGGTGATAAGGGAGCATCCATCAATAGATTCTTGTCACCACCATGTGATTTGTACATCCACTATCGAGAACCCACTCGGTGGCTTTGGGTTGGTCATCCTGCAGATGAATTTGTATAACTTACGATCTCATATACTTCATCGCTGAAGAATATGATATCAAGTTCATCGATGAATTTCATCACCAAGATCAATTAGATAAGCGAGATGAGGACGTGTGAAATGAAAGTTCATTTCATCATGATTAGCCTGCGTCCTTTCGTGCATTTTTGTCGGGCCCCAAAGAAATTCTTCAGACGCTTGAGGCACGCCCGGAGACCTGACCCTCAGAAGAGATTAGTTCTTTTCTTCACCACCCACATCTCAAGGGGTGGCAAAGAGTTCATCATTCTGATGAGCACCATATGAGAATGGTGGCATAGAGGCCAAACCATTTCGCTTTCACATAAGAGGGTTAGGGTAAGCATATGAATAAGCAGAGAAATTCTTCGAGGACTTATGAACATAATGGTTTGAAGAATAATGCACATATTCATAGCCCTTAGCTCTACCTGCGAAATAGAGTTATTAGCACGATGATAATCATATGAGGACTTTGATCCTTTTGAGGAATTTGATCCACGTGAGGAATTTGGTCCGTATGAGGACTTGGATCCATATGAAGAATTTTGTCCATATGAAGAATTTGATCTGGGGTTCCTTTTCTTCACGTGTGGTGTCATGAGGACATTCACCAAGACTTTCAAGACATTTCTTGGGAACCCAGATTTTCTTCATAGGGGACCGTTCTGCAGCTTAGTGCCAACATATCTAGCAAATACTTCACCATTCTGATTTTTGAACAGTTTATAGTTTGAGTCAAATGACTCATCATCGAATGAGGAAATTCACATGTAAAGCCAGATAAGGTGGATGGATCAATCTGGAGGTCCTTTGCAGAAACCCATGAGGTTTTGGGATACCGCTCAAAGCTTCCAATATGTTCCATCAAGATTGAGTTTCCTCTCAAAGGCAATACCCTCTTTCCTAGGGTTCTGTTGAGGATCTGCTTTTAAGCACATCACAAAGTCTCGATGCCCTTTGAGGCTTTTGTACATGCCTGTCATGTACAATTCCTTTAATCCTGCATCGTCAAGGATACTAGCAATGTCCTCAGATGAGGAATTAGTGATAGTAGAAGCAGGTGAAGAATTTGTAACAGTTGAAGCATTTGAACATTCAGTGAAGAATTAGCGATTCACGCTCAATGCACTTTAAGCATGGAGGAACAAATTCTTCTTGAGAAGCGCTGATTTGTTGAGCAAGTAATGAATCGCGCTCCTTCGAAGATCTTCATAACTCGCTCTTAGCTTCTCAAGATCTTGCTTTCTTTGAAGAAATTCATAAGAAAGTTTCTCATGATCGATAAGAGAGTGTTATGATGACCTTGAAGGTCGCAAGCCTAGACCTGAACTTTCAAGATTTTCGATAGGGGCTTGAGTGCGATCCATTTCTTCACCTAACATATCATCACTCTTATCTAGCATGTTTTGAACCTTTTCAAAAGCCCTTTGTTGTTTTATAGCAATCTTAGCAAGTTTAGAGTAGCTGGGCTTGAGATCCTCATCGATTCATTTTCACTAGATTCGGAGGAGGTGTAATTGAGTACCTTGGCACCTTTTGCCATGAAGCAATAGGTGGGGCGTAGTCAACATTTTCCTCATCGGGTTTGTTGGCGGAGTCATTTTCTTCAGAGTTGAAGATGGATTTGCTTGACGTAAGCAAAGGCAAGAGCCGACTAGCCACACCAGATTCGGATTCTTCGCACTCCTCCTCTTCCTCATTTTCCTCGATTCAGCCTCGAGTCCATTTCCTTGCCAATGAATGCCCGAGCCTTTTTGGAGCTGCTCTTCTTGTGAGAAGAAGGTTTTGAAGATTTTGATGATGAAGATTTTGATGATTTCTTCTTCTTCTTCACGCCATCGTAACTGTAATCCTTGTGTTTCTTCTTCTTCAATTCCTTTTCCCATCGAGGACAATCTTGGATATAGTGACCAGGTTTCTTGCATTTGTGGCAAAGTCTTCGCTTATAGTCACTAGATGAGGAATCACCGCTTCTTGAGGATTTTCCAAAACGACCACGCCTTGTGAATTTCTGAATTTCTTCACGAGCGATGCTAGCTCCTCGCCAAATTCTTCGAGGTCTCCAAGGCTACTAGCGTAGTCTTCACTCTCGATTCAGATTCAGCCTTGGCCTTCAGTGGCACGTGTTCTTCCATAGCCGTAACCATAGAGATCTCTTTTTGACAAGTCGAACTCGTGAGTATTTAGCCTTCGAGGATATCGGCAGGATCAAGAGACTTGTAGTCAGCTCGTTCTTGTATCATCGATGCAGTGTCAAATGAGGAATCAAGCGATCTTAGCAATTTCTTCACCACCTCATGGTCGGTGATGTCATGGCACCAGTGCTTGAAGCTCATTTGAGATGTCGGTGAAAGCGATCGAAGGTTTGTTGAACATTTTCGTTGTCGAGTCTTTTGAAGCGGTTGAAGAGATTCCAAGAACATCAACTCGAGAGTCACGTTGAGTTGAAACACCTTCATTTACTTTGGACAGCCTATCCCAAATGAGTTTGGCAGATTCCAAAGCACTCACTCTTCCATATTGACCTTTGCTCGATGGCCACATATGATATTCTTCGCTTGAGAATCGAGTTGCTTGAATCTCTTCACATCAAGATCACTCGGAGAGGGTGTGACTGAGGAAACACCTTTTGTCACAACATACCGTAGATCGTTGTCAATTGCTTCAAGATGCATTCGCATTTTGTTCTTCCAAGAGGGTAGTCCGTCCCATCAAGGTAGGACACCCTGCTGAGACCTTGATCATACCTGCGGTCGACATAACTAAAACTCCGTGGTTAAACTAAAATCACACGTAACAAGGGAGTACCTTGCTCGATACCAATTGAAAGTGCGTTATATCGACTAGAGGGGGTGAATAGGCGATTTTATGAATTTTACAAATTCTTCATCGAGGAATTTGCGGTGAGGAAATTCCTTAGCGAAGAAATACATGCAGCGGAATAAGTACTCGAAGTAAGCATAGCAGATTACATGCATAGTCATCATGATGAAATGAAGACAATCACAGAGTACAGAAAGCGTAATCACAGGATAACACAAGATGAAGACAAACAGACTGAAGAAATTGAACTGAGGAAATTGAGAAAGTCTTCAGTCAAAGTCTTCAAACACAGATATGACAAACACTCAACACAAGAATGAGGAAATGAAAGGGTTGAGGAAATAGAAACAGTTAGGTTGGTGAAGACAATGATTTGGTAGACCAGTTCCAACTGCTGTCTCGGTTATACGTCTGGTTGGAGCGGCCGAGTATTTAAACTCGAGGACACGCAGATCCGGACACCCATCATCGAGCACGCAGCTCAGACACCAAGTCCTCACCGTATTCTCCTTGAACTAAGGTCACGCAGACCTCGCCCAATCACTCGTGGTAAGTCTTCAGCGACTTCCAAACCTTCACATACTTGGTCACTCGGCGATCCACAATTCCTCTTGGATGTTCTAGACCGTGACGCCTAACCGTCTGGAAGAAGCACAGTCTTCAAAGGTAAAAGCGTCGGATCCACGCTGATCAATTTCTTCATGATGCTCAATCACTTTGGGTTTGTTGGGGTTTGGTTTTGGGTTTTTCCTCACTTTGGGTTTTTCCTCACTTGATGATTTTCGCCAAAGTCCTCAGAGGATGGGTTGCTCTCAAATGACAAGTGTCAAGTTCTCTCGAGCAGCCAACCAACTAGTGGTTGTGGGGCGGCTATTTATAGCCTCGGAGCAGCCCGACATGATAAGACATAAATGCCCTTAAATGATATGACCGTTAGGTGGAGATATTTTGGGACACGGTGGCCAAGAAGACAACAACGGTCGGAAGTTTGAACATCAAATTCCTCGGGGCTATCATGTTCCTCATCGTAGGCAATTCATGGCGAATTCCTAACTCCTCGGTCGAAACAAATTCTCGGTGACTGTAAGAGCTTCGTCTCATCCTTCAAGAAATTGATGAATCTGTATGAGATTTCCAAAGGCTTCACTCAAGGGATTGGTAGGTGAGGATTTTGAGTTGAGCATCAAATGGAAATTTTTCCTTAGTATTTCCTCGACCCCTTTAACAATGCGGTGTTTCCTATGACTCAAGAAAGAGAAATGAAACTACGAAAACAAAAGTCTTCACGCTTCATATTCCTCAAAGAATACCAAGTCTTCGAAATCACACCAATTTCTTCACTTTCAAAGTCTTCGAAAGTCTTCGAATATCAAATTCTTCGATGAAGAAATTCATTTTAGGGTCGACTTTCTCTGTAAATATCAAACTCCTCATAGACTTATAGACCTGTGTACACTCACAAACGCATTAGTTACTTAACCTATAAGTCTTCAATACACCAAAATCACTAAGGGGCACTAGATGCACTTACAAGTTAGTAGCAGAAGCATGGATTTATCTAATTGGGAAGTTAGATGCCCATTTTGTCTTCTGTAGTACCGAAGGCTACCTGTGTGTTTAACTAAAATAATTAGATGGTTAACTCCCTCTAAATTCTGAATCTTCCACTTGAAACAATGGGCATATTCATTGGGAAGGACAAACTATAGGACGGTCGCAGTCATCTATTCTTTGTTGTTTGTATTGTTAACTATATGTTGTTTGATGATCATGATTATATGTAACTAGAGATGTGAAAGAGTGGTTGTTGGGGCTGCAAGGAAGAGCAGAAAATAATGATAGCGTTATAAGGCTATCTTTGACTGTTGTCCATTCCAAGCAGATGGATGATGTGAATCGGGGAAATGGCATGATTAAATGTCAGTAATGTTTTACTTATTGCACCCTGTTGGTCTACTTAATCGTCCATTCTGCTCTTTCTTGTTTTGATCAAGTTATTTATTCTCTATAACTTCTGCTGATAAATCTACTTCCCAACTACAGAAGAGAGATTTTTTTTATTTGTTGGCTGCTGGAAACTACGGAAATGGTAACTTTGTAAGAAGGCAGCAACGTCTAGCAGACTATTGTTTGGAGGTATTCTTGCAATGCTTCTCTCTTGTAGGTATTTTCTGGACACAGGTTATATGATGTAATTCTGAATTGATGTGCACATTTGTGATAAGGAAGTGAATTACAGTAACAATGTAGAACAATGTGAATTTTTTCTCTGAACTTTATGTAGTGACATAGTATTTGTTGGTGCCTTTTAGATGTTCCACTATGGCCGCAGTTTCCTTTACATCCATGGTTGTACTCGGAGGAGATTCAAGAAGATCTGGCATGTAAGAACTCACTTAATTAAGTTACAGAAATTTGTATCGTGCGACAAGTGTTGAGTTGTTACTTGTGAGGAGAAGAGGTGCTCACACGCACGCGCGCGCACACACACACACACACACACATACAAGTAGGATTATCAGCCTGACCCGATGTTTCTTTATTGTTAGTTGTGTTTGTTTTCTTCTAAGATTTGCAAAATGTAGATATTGGAATTACTTCTGCCCTATTGAAAACGATGTATTTGCTAAAATAATGGACGTCCAAAACTCCAAATTAAGTAGTCCGATGTGATTAAAGAAAGCGGATATTGGAAATACATCTATGCATGAAAGAGAGCAGGGTGGTTACTAAGGAGAAATTCAAACAAAATAAGGGTATATATATAGTTACTATATTATATAAATGGGATGTTGGCCCTAAGTTATCATGGCCATTGTTTCCCGTCTCACACATGATTGCTTTCCTGTCAAATGCATTTTACAGTTTTTTTTTGCTTTCCTGTCAATTTATTTTGCACACAGTGTTATAGGCCCTTTATGATTCATGAGATTATTAACTAGTTGTAGAAATGTTCTACAGTTTAATTCTGCCGTACAAATGCTTTTAGCTTTCCATATTAATTATGGTTGGAGGAAGAGTGATGTGCCGACAAATAGAAGTTGTGAAAGTTGCTTGACATGCATGAGGATCCTTAGAGCAACTCTAGCGGATCCGGCCAAAACTGATACTATGGGCCACGATCGCGTGCCTGCTTGGGCCACCATAGCTCGACGGTGAGCCGGTTGGAGCTGCCGGTTTACGCATCGCGTCGGGCGAGCTTGCGCATCATGGCCGCCATGCCCGTGAGTAGCAACGGCCAAGGAGGAGGAGGAAAAACGGCGGAAATAGGGAGAAATTTGACGATGGAGGCCAGGATGGCTAGCGGCGGGGCATGCGATATTGCGGCGGAGGGATAGCATTTGGTAACACTAAATCCCAACCAGAACGTAGATACAACCTCGGAGGGACGGTTTTGCAGGCTGCCTCTAATTTTTTTGTGGGTCAGTCTAAATTTAGTGGATCTATCCATGCCACAAAAACGCATCTTTCGTAAAATGGTCAAAGTTTTACGTGCCAACGAGCTTTTGGGGATCTGCTAGAGATGCTCTTATGATATATGTTGAACATAATTTATGTTGAACGACTGAAATATGTATATTCCGTTGCAACGCACGGGCAATTAACTATACATCAAAAGAATGAAAAGTTTCATGTTTTACATTTTTTCCGCCGGCCCTTCACCCAACCTCCGGAAGCAATTCCACTTTGATTTACTTACTAAATATTTTTATAAGGCAAATCACGGGCAGGATTTTATAAACATTATTTACACAATCTCATTAATATGGGCATGTAAATAAGAATATAATGTATTAGAATACTTATATCCCGTTGCAACGCACGGGCATTGTCCTAGTAATAAAGAAAAGAAAAGATCACATGATCGGGAGCGCTGAAGACGCCGTCGTCCCAACCACCGTTCATGTGTTTTCCGCGGCTTTTAAAAATTCGCAAGTACGTACGTACGTGTCTTTGGTCTTTGCCGAATGCCGATACATACATACATACATACATTGATACATATACATACATGCCCTGGTCCGTGGCACGCCCACACCACGCACATGCGCCGGGCCAGCCAGCCACCGCTCGCCGGAACAGCCGCAAGAATGCCCGCAAAAACATGGACCCCTCCACTCCCCGGAGCCCCCGCCACCTCCACCTACCGCCAGCTCGAGCAAACCCTACACACCCCTGTCCCCCCTCCCCGATCTCCATCACTCCATCGTCCTCATCGTCCTCATCTCGATTACACCCATGATGATTGATTGCCGCTGCAGCTAAGCACCACGGTTAACGAGGCAGGTGCAGCTCCAGCTCCAGCTCGAGCAGAGCAGAGCTCAGCTCACTCCCAAACCCTACTGCGGCAGCTCACTTATTTCCAAGCGAGCTCCCCACTGTCTGCCTGCGCAAGACCATCCTCACCATAAACAATCGGAATAATAAATTCCAGGAGGAGGAGGAGGAAAAAAACAAGGCGAGGTCACAGGCGCATCTCCCTCTGCTTGCTTCTGCTGCCCCCTCGCGCGCCTCATGCGCCGCAAGAAGCACTTGGACCGCGCTGGCGGCGGCGGCGGCGGCACCGAGCTCTTCATCTGCTTCACCTCCCGCCCCTCCGCCTCCGGGCTGCGACCCTCCGCCTCCTCCAAGGCATTCAGCCCCGGCCGCGGCGGCGCCAGCACCGGAGGAGCGAGCGGAGCTGGTTCTGGTGCTGCTAGTGCCGACGCGGCGCCGGCCGCGCTGCTGCGCCCGTCGCTGAGCAGGCGGCTGAGGAACAGCGGGAGCCTCAAGGGCGGGCAGTCGCCCATGTTCCCGCCGGGCACGGCGTCGGGGGGCCGGCGCGGGCGGGGCGGGATGGAGCCCGCCGAGCCCTCCTCGCCCAAGGTCACCTGCATCGGCCAGGTCCGGGTCAAGGGCGGCAAGCGCAAGCCCAAGCACGCCTCCTCCGCTGCCGCGCTGCGCTCGCGCTCCAGGCGCGGCGGTCTCTCCGGCTCCGAGGCCAGCTTCCGCCGCGGGGTGGACGACCGGGACGGCGCCCTCCACCCCGGGGCCAAGAACCAGGGCTGGGTCTACCAGATCCCGGTCAACATCTGCGAGGCGCTTAAGACCTTCGGCTCCTGCGGGGGGCGCTCCCTCTGCTCGCCGTCCCGGGAGCGGGGTGGGGGCGCGCCGCGCTCCGGTGCCGCGGGGGACAAGAAGCGCCGCCGCGCCCCGGCCGGCGGGAGCTGGCTCTGCGGCGCCGCCGTCGCCCGGTGCCTCCTGGCCATCCAGGAGGAGGAGGACGACGTCGGGAAGGGCTCCGCCGTCGGGCCCGCGGACGAAGCCCGGGAGTCGCAGGTGGGGCTCGTGATGCAGGGCTGGGACGTGGAGGACGAATACGAAGAGGAGGACGAGACCCGCGTCGTCGTCGGCGAGGTGGAGGTGGAGAAGGAAGATGAGATCTTGCTGGTCGGGGGCAAGGAGGAGGAGGGGAGGGTCAGCGTCTGCATCCCGCCCAGGAACGCCCTCCTGCTGATGCGCTGCAGATCCGACCCCGTGCGCATGGCGGAGCTCGCCACCCGCTTCTGGGGTTCCCCTGCCGCGGCCACCGCCAGTGTCGGCCAGGTCGACAATGAAGGGGACGGCGGCGTCCAGGAAGAAGAAAAAGAGGAAGGCCATGCCAATTTGGAGAAGGAATGTGCAGAGGAAGCTCGGAATTCAGCGGTTTCCGCCGACGGGGAGGTATGCCGCGAGCGCGGCAGCGTTGAAGACGACGGCGGTGAGGCAGGGGATGCCGGTCAAGCGGGGTCTGAAGACGACAGCTCCAAGCATGGAGATGTTGGGGAAGAAGAGAATGATGGAGGCCGCAGAGGAGATGCAGAGGAGAAGGATGAGCCTGTGGAGGCTCAAATTGTTCGCAAGGACGTAGGCTTGGAGGTTGAAGCTGCCAAGAGCGAGAGCCAAGCACCGGCAATGGTGGAGGCTGTGGCAGGCACCAAGGAGGATGCTGATGCCCCAAGAATGGAGGAAGAGGTGAAGGGCAGGAGGTCAGTCAGCAGCTGCTCCCCATCCACAGCACTGAAGGAGGACCGCAAATTGCGGCGGCTGGGCAGCACCAGGAGGCGCGTTTCCACCAGCAGCAAGGCCTCCTCGAGCAGCGATCGTGTCGACAGGCGGCACAGCTTCTCGGCCGAAATGGAGGCGCGGCGATCGAGCTTCTCGAGCTTGAAGGACTCGAGGAGGGCAAGCTTCTCCATCGACAGGGATGGCCGGAGGTGGAGCTTCACCATTGAGCAGGAGCACCTCGTCGCGGAGCCCAAGGTTTTGATGGCATCCAGGAAGGGGAAGAAAAATTCGTCCGAGGCCGAGTCGGAGAAGGATTGCCCTGTTCTTGTTGCTGCACCAAACAGTGTGGAGGAAGCCCAAGAGTGCAATGAGGATGGGAAGGAAGAGGCCACAAATGATGATGGTGAGGAAGAAGGAACAACGGCACAATGTGCTGAAATTCACATGGAGGCTGAGAATGTCGAGGCCGGAGTCGACGAGGAAAAGGCCGTTGAGGTGAAGCAGGAACAGAGGAAGAAGAGCGGCGAGTTGCCGGATTGCCTCCTGATGATGATGTGCGAGCCCAAGCTCTCCATGGAGGTCTCCAAGGAGACATGGGTGTGCAGCACCGATTTCGTCCACTGGAAGTCTCACCAGGGCCAGAATCGTCGCCAACAGAAGGCTGCTGCCACCGGCAGCAATGCCGCCGCTGCTCCGGAGGAGGAGAATGATGACTCGAACAATGCTCCGGACACCAGCATCGCAAAGGACACAGAAGAGAGCACCACCGTAGCACCAGCACCGGTGAACCCCGCGTCCATGCCGCCGCAGGCTGCCCCGAAGCCACCACCGAAGCCAGCAGTGGAGCAGAAGCTCAAGCTAGAGCTACCAAAGGTCGCCGCCGGCGTGGTGGCGGCGTACGCGCCGCTCGTCCTGAAGCGCTGCAAGTCGGAGCCTTTGCGGTCGTCCGCTCGGCTGGCGCCTGACACGTGCTTCTGGAAGGAGGACCGGCACCGGCCCCTCAACGCCACCGGGATCGGCTTCTGATCTCGGACAAGCACGCTGGTACGCCCGCTTCAAATTAGCTAGCTAGTTAGTGACCCCACGTTTCTATGAGCCATGTTCTGTAATAACTGTAGTGAGCTTTGTTGTTGTGTAATTGTAGTGAGCTTGTTTTTCCATGCTTGGTGCCTGCTGTTAGTTATGTGAGATGTGGAGAAGGACAAGGAATGTTAAGCAAGTTACTACATGAGATGAGAATAGATTAGGGAGGAGTATGTGTAAAAAATCTCTGAGGTTTGCTTTGATTTGCTTTGTTCGGTGTGCTAATTCCCTTTTCCTGTTATGATGGATGATGTTTGCACATTACCTAAAAAAAAACATGATTGTGCTTTAAGTTTCATTCCAAGTCTACATCTTGCATCTGCATGCTTTTTTTGATAATGTTTGCATATAAGATAAGGAGGTTATCCTGCCCCCGAAGATAAGAAATGGAAACATGCTTTATCTTTTCCTTGCAAAAGCAATCTGGGAGCATATTGTGTATGCAATCATTTCAGGTTAATGGTTTTCAATGACTGGTGCAACCAGAGGATCTTTTCCTTGGTTGTTTGTGTCTGTCTGTATGACAATGACATCTCAATTGTTTTGTTGGTTGTACGACGTAGGATTTTCTAGTGCTCTGAAATTATACATTGTTCACCTGAGCTTGCTTTTTTTTTCTCCAAAAAGGGGCGCTTTATATTACTTAAAAGGTTTAAGTATTACATCTTGCCTCTGCATAACTAAGATGCACACAGCCAAACCTGAGCTTGCTTGTTGGTTTGAGATGAAACCTAGCAATTGTGGGCCGCTAGATGAAGGGGAAGTGCCGCCTGTGTGGCATTCATCCTGTTATTGAGTTTTGTTGTTGTTGTTGTTGTTGTTGTTGATGAGGACTGGTAATAAGCTACCGAGGTGTTGTTGCTGTTGCTGTGGGTGGTGGTTGAGTTTTTTTGGCTGTGTAGTGCACTGAACCAAGTGGTGTACATAAGATAAGAGGGTAGGGCTTCAGTCTGTTGTGAGCTTAAAGTTGTGTGTTGCTAGCTAACATGCATCCTCGTGCTGACCGAACAAGAGCATGCTCTTACCAACTTTTTCTCCATAGTTTAAACCTGAGTAAAGAAATTACCCCGAGTGGATTGGTTCTGCTGCTGATCCTTTTCCAATGCATCAATGGTTGCACGATGTTTGGGCCAGGCTGTGACTGTCTCAATAGATGTAGATTGGCATAGCTGGTTTGAAGGCATGAAGAAGTGCACCGGCTGTCCAACCAAGCAGCTACTACTGGAATGAATCTCAAGCTTGCGTGGATGGATGGAGAGAAGATCCAGACTCGATCATGTGAAGATGAGAGTGGTCTTCTTAAGAAAAAGGGAGATATTGGGAAGTGGAGTGGAGTGGAGGTGCTGGGGACGGGGCGCATGGGGTGGTGGTGGTGGGGGACGGGGCAAGGCGAGTCCACTAGTCTCAGTCTAGAAGAAACAGATCACCACACCGCAAATGCACCCACTGCTGAGGCTGCCCAAATCGATCTCAACTTTTTGGTCCCCTCGCCTGTACTGCTCCCTTTTGTAGCTCTACCTCCACTCTAGCTGCAATGTGTGTGTGTGTGTGTGTGTGTGTGTGTGTGTGTGTGTGTGTGTGTTCTGTGTGGTGGTGCTCCAGCTCCGGCTCCGGTGGCGATCCGACGACCCAAGGGCAACTCGAACGCAGACTCCAAATAGTCCGGCCGCGTCCGTTCAGGGACAAACGGACACAAAACGCGGCCCAACGCATAGGTGAAAACGGACAAACATTCGTTTTTCGCCCGCTTTTGACCCATTCCCGGCCCAACTTTGGGTTGCGTTTGTGCCTAAACGGACATGCGCGGACGGGCGAGACGTGCGTCCTTGTGCCCCCACCGCCGCCTGCCCCCCCCGCCCTCGCCGTCGCTAACCCGTCGGTACCCCCATTTTCCCGGCCGCGTCGCCTTCCAGCAAGGCCGTTCGAACCACGACCACGCCATGCCATAGCCGGCCCACGCCCGCGTTTCAGAGGAGGTTTCTGTCGGCGTTCATGGTTCTTTGTTGCCGCTGGGAGAGAAGCTACGGCCGCCGCTGCCGCCCATCGACCCCAATAACTTCCTAAGCGCCGCATAGCCGTGGGCGCCCCCAACACCAACCTTGCTTTGCTGCCTGCAAAGGGAGCTCGACGTGCTCTTTCCAGCCGCGTCTCTAGCACGACCGCAAGGTGTTCGACGCTTTGCTCAGAAGGTACAATGGATAGCGGGGATGAGTATTTCTTTTTAACTTCATTTGTTCATTGGATGATTCTGTGCGATATGCGGAATGCGTCTTACCCTCGTATGAGGGGGCGCCGTGCATGTTTATAGGCAGGGGCGCACATCCCTGATGACAGCACATACAAAGTTGTTGAGATTACATCTTGGGGAAGAAGGGATAAGAGAGAATTCGGTTACAGGAGATAGAGTACAATGTAAGCTATCTAGACCTGCCGAAGCACTTGAACATCTATCCCTATGTCACGTTACAATGCTACGTTTAACACCCTCCCTTAATCACAACTTCATCAAGTTAAGATTATGTTTGAAGTCTTCAAAACTCCGTGTGGGCAAAGCTTTGGTGAATCCATCTGCAACTTGATCTCTAGAGTGCACAAAACGAATATCAAGTTGCTTGTTAGCAACCCTTTCTTTGACAAAGTGGAAATCTATCTCTATGTGTTTTGTTCTGGCATGAAACACGGGATTAGCAGACAGATAGGTAGCACCAAGATTGTCACACCACAAACATGGAGCTTGAGTATTTCTCACACCAAGTTCCTTAAGAATGGATTGAACCCATATAATTTCTGCTGTTGCATTTGCCAATGCTTTGTATTCTGCCTCTGTACTGGATCTAGACACAGTTGCCTGTTTTTCCTTGCACTCCATGATATCAAGTTAGGACAAAAAATACTGCAAACCCACCAGTGGAGCGCATATCATCTAGGCTGCCTGCCCAATCAGAATCGGAGAAAGCACTAACCAAAGTAGATGGTGACTTGCTGAAATTAAGACCAATGCTCAAAGTATTTTTTAACATATCTAACTATACGTTTGGCAGCAGTCCAATGAACAGTAGTGAGTGCATGAAGAAACTGGCATACTTTGTTGACAGCAAAAGAAATATCAGGTCTTGTCAAAGTGAAGTACTGTAATGCACCTACCAAGCTCCTGTATTTAGTGTTGTCCTCTTTGCTTAGAGGTGTACCTTCTGTAAGAGACAGTTTCTCAGAACTTGACAAAGGAGTGGGTGAGGGTTTATAACCTTGCAAGCCAGCCTTTTTCACCAGATCAGTGGCATATTTTTCCTGGAGAGATGAAGTCAATAATCATATTTCTTCACTTCAATCCTAGGAAATAATGAAGATCTCCAAGATCTTTAAGAGCAAAATCTGCACTCAAATCCTTCAACAATCCAGCTATTGCCTCATCAGATGAACTTGTAACAATAATATCATCAACATAAATGAGAACAAATATGGATGTGTTCAATTTATTGTAAATGAACAATAAGTTGTCATACTTGGAAGGAACAAAACCAAGTGTTTGCATCTTATGGCAGAGACGTGAGTACCAAGCCCTTGGTGCTTGCTTTAACCCATAAAGTGTTTTGTCAAGTTTGCATACAAATGAGGGTGCATTTTCATTCTCAAACCCAAGAGGTTGTTTCATGTATACCTCCTCTTCCAGAACGCCATGCAGAAACGCATTCTGTACATCTAGCTGTATGAGACTCCATCCCCTAGAAACAACAATGGACAAAACAAGACGTATGGTTGCAGCTTTAACAATGGGACTAAAGGTATCCTCATAGTCTATTCCATACCGTTGCTTGAAGCCCTTGGCAACAAGTCTTGCCTTGTACGGGTCAATGGTTCCATCAGATTTCCTTTTTATTCTGAAGACCCATTTGCAATCAATAAGATTTTTACCTTGCTGTGGAGGAACTAGTTGCCATGTGTTATTTTTCTCTAGTGCCAAATATTCTTCCTTCATTGCCTTTTTCCATTTTTCATCACCAGGTGCTTCCTCAAGGGTACTTGGCTCACCTGGTTCACATGTAGAACAAACTAGGCCATATTTTGTTATATGCTTATAATCAACAGGTTGGATCACACCTTGTTGTAGTCGTGTTCTTCGTTGTGACGGTGCAGCAGGATCAGTTGAAGCATGTAAGTGCATCTAGTGCCCCTTAGTGATTTTGGTGTATTGAAGACTTATAGGTTAAGGGTCTAATGCGTTTATGAGTGTACACAGGTCTATAAGTCTATGAGGAGTTTGATATTTACAGAGAAAGTCGACCCCTAAAAATGAAGTTCTTCGACTGAAGACTTTGGTATTCTGAAGACTTTCTGAAGACTCTGAAAGTGAAGAAATTGGTGTGACCTTGAAGACTTGGTATTCATTCGAGGAACATGAAGCGTGAAGACTTTTGTTTTCGTAGTTTCGTTTTCTCTTTCTTGAGTCATAGGAAACGCCAGTCTTTTTAAAGGGGTCGAGGAAATACCGAGGAAAAATTTCAATGTGATGCTCAACTCAAAATCCTACACCTACCAATCCCTTGAGTGAAGCCATTGGAAATCTCATACAGTTCAGTCAATTTCTTGATGATGAGACGAAGTTCTTCAGTCGTTGAGAATCTGTTCTCGACCGAGGAGTTAGGAATTCGCCAGTCGGATTGCCTACACATGAGGAACATGATAGCCACGAGGAATTTGAACCTCAAATTTCCGACCGTTCTTTGTCTACTGCGTCACCTGTCTCAAAATATCTTATCCACCTAACGGTCATATCATTGAAGGGCATTTATGTCTTATCATGTCGGGCTGCTCCCTAGGCTATAAATAGCCGCCCCTACAACCACTAGCTGGTTGGCTGCTCCGAGAGAAACTGACACTTGTCAATTGAGAGCATCCCATCCTCCGAGGACTTTGAGTGAAAATCATCAAGTGAGGAAAACCCAAACCCAAACACCTACAAACCCAAAGTGATTGAGCATCACTGAAGAGATTGATCCTGCGTGGATCCGACGCTTGTTACCTTTGAAGACTGTGCTTCTTCCAGACGGTTAGGCGTCATCATCTAGAGCATCCAAGAGGAATTGTGGATTGCCGAGTGACCTACTACGTCTTGAGCTTGCGTTGGTTTTCCCCGAAGAGGAGAGGATGATGCAGCAGAGTAGCGTAAGTATTTCCCTCAGTTTTTGAGAACCAAGGTATCAATCCAGTAGGAGGCCACACACAAGTCCCTCGTACCTACACAAAACAAATAGCTCCTCGCAACCAACGCGAATAGGGGTTGTCAATCCCTTCACGATCAATTACGAGAGTGAGATCTGATAGAGATGATAGATAATATTTTTGGTATAAAGATGCAAAGTAAAATAAAAAGGCAAAGTAAAGAGCAAAGCAATAATAAAGCGTAGGAAGATTAATATGATGAAAATAGACCCGGGGGCCATAGATTTCACTAGTGGCTTCTCTCAAGAGCATAAGTATTTTACGGTGGGTGAACGAATTATTGTTGAGCAATTGATAGAATTGAGCATAGTTATGAGAATATCTAGGTATGATCATGTATATAGGCATCACGTCCGAGACAAGTAGACCGACTCCTGCCTGCATCTACTACTATTACTCCACTCATCGACCGCTATCCAGCATGCATCTAGAGTATTAAGTTAATGAAAACAGAGTAACGCCTTAAGCAAGATGACATGATGTAGAGGAATAAATTCATGCAATATGATAAAAACCCCATCTTGTTATCCTCGATGGCAACAATACAATACGTGCCTTGCTGCCCCTACTGTCACTGGCAAAGGACACCGCAAGATTGAACCAACAGATAATTCGAAGAGACTTGCAAAGATAGCTCAATCATACATAAAAGAATTCAGAGAAGATTCAAATATTGCTCATAGATAATCTTGATCATAAACCCACAATTCATCGGTCTCAACAAACACACCGCAAAAAGAAGATTACATCGAATAGATCTCCACGAGAGAGGGGGAGAACATTGTATTGAGATCCAAAAAGAGAGAATAAGCCATCTAGCTACTAACTATGGACCCGAAGGTCTGAGGTATACTACTCACACTTCATCGAAGAGGCTATGATGTTGATGTAGAAGCCCTCCGTGGTGGAATCCCTTCCGTGAGCTCCTAATAGGCCCCAAGATGGGATCTCGTGGATCTGAAAGTTGCGGCGGTGGAATTAGGTTTTGGCTCCGTGTCGATCTGTTGGGGGCGTGAGGTATATAGGAGGAAGAAGTGCGTCGGTGGAGCTTGAGGGCCCACGAGGCGGGGCGCGCTGGGGCGCCCTCCACCTCATGACCGCCTCGTGGCTTTCTTGACGGAGGATCCAAGTCTCCTGGTCTTATCCGATGAGAAAATCACGTTCGAAGGTTTCATTCCGTTTGGACTCGTTTGATATTCCGTTTCTTGAAACACCAAATAGGCAAAAACAGCAATTACAGGCTGGGCCTCCGGTTAATAGGTTAGTCCCAAAAGTAATATAAAAGTGGAAAATAAAGCCCAATATAGTCCAAAACAATAGATAATATAGCATGGAGCAATAAAAAATTATAGATACATTGGAGACGTATCAGGCATCCCCAAGCTTAATTCCTGCTCGTCCTCGAGTAGGTAAATGATAAAAGAGAATTTTGATGCGAGTGCTACTTGGCATAATTTCAATGTAACTCTTCTTAATTGTGGTATGAATATTCAGATCCGAAAGATTCAAGACAAAAGTTCATATTGACATAAACATAATAATACTTCAAGCATACTAACTAAGCAATTATGTCCTCTCAAAATAACATGGCCAAAGAAAGTTCATCCCTACAAAATCATATAGTTTAGTCATGCTCCATTTTCGTCACACAAGAATGCTCTCATCATGCACAACCCCGATGACAAGCCAAGCAATTGTTTCATACTTTAGTAATCTCAAACCTATAAACTTTCACGCAATACATGAGTGTGAGCCATGGATATAGCACTATGGGTGGAATAGAATATAATGATGAGGGTTATGTGGAGAAGACAAAAAAGGAGAAGGTCTCACATCAACGAGGCTAATCAACGGGCTATGGAGAAGCCCATCAATTGATGTTAATGCAAGGAGTAGGGATTTCCATGCAACGGATGCACTAGAGCTATAAATGTATGAAAGCTCAACAAAAGAAACTAAGTGGGTGTGCATCCAACTTACTTGCTCACGAAGACCTAGGGCATTTGAGGAAGCCCATCGTTGGAATATACAAGCCAAGTTCTATAATGAAAAATTCCCACTAGTATATGAAAGTGACAACATATGAAACTCTCTATATGAAAAAAATGGTGCTACTTTGAAGCACAATATATGAGACTCGCTATATGAAGAACATGGTGCTACTTTGAAGCACAAGTGTGGAAAAAGAGATAGTAACATTGCCCCTTTTTATTTCTCTTTTTTTTGGGCCTTCTTTTTTTTTCTTTGGCCTTTCTCTCTCTTTTTTTGGGGACAATGCTCTAGAAAATGATGATCATCACACTTCTATTTATTTACAACTCAATGATTACAACTCGATACTAGAACAAAGTATGACTCTATATGAATGCCTCCAGCGGTGAACCGGGATATGCAATGAACCAAGAGTGACATGTATGAAATAATTATGAATGGTGGCTTTGCCACAAATACTATGTCAACTACATGATCATGCTAAGCAATATGACAATGATGAATGTGTCATGAAGAACGGTATGGTGGAAAGTTGCATGGCAATATATCTCGGAATGGCTATGGAAATGCCATAATAGGTAGGTATGGTGGCTGTTTTGAGGAAGATATAAGGAGGTTTATGTGTGAAAGAGCGTATCATATCACGGGGTTTGGATGCACCGGCGAAGTTTGCACCAACTCTCAATGTGAGAAAGGGCAATGCACGGTACCGAAGAGGCTAGCAATGATGGAAGGGTAAGAGTGCGTATAATCCATGGACTCAACATTAGTCATAAAGAACTCACATACTTATTGCAAAAATCTACAAGCCATAAAAAACCGAAGCACTACGCGCATGCTCCTAGGGGGATAGATTGGAAGGAAAATACCATCGCTCGTCCCCGACCGCCACTCATAAGGAGGACAATCAAATAACACCTCATGTTTCAAATTTTTTACATAACGTTTACCATACGTGCATGCTACGGGACTTGCAAACTTCAACACAATCATTTCTCAAATTCACAACTACTCAACTAGCACGACTTTGATATTATCACCTTCATATCTCAAAACAATTATCAAGCATCAAACTTTTCTTAGTATTCAACGCACTCAAAAGAAAGTTCTACAAATCTTGAATACCAAGCATATTATTATTAAGCAAATTACCATGCTATTTAAGACTCTCAAAATAATCTAAGTGAAGCATGAGAGATCAATAGTTTCTTTAAAACAAATCTACCATCGTGCTCTAAAAGATATAAGTGAACTACTAGAGCAAAACTATCAAGCTCAAAAAATATAAGTGAAGCACATAGAGCAAAACTATCAAGCTCAAAAGATATAAGTGAAGTACATAGAGTATTCTAACAAATTCCAATTCATGTATGGCTCTCTCAAAAGGCGTGTACATCAAGGATGATTGTGGTAAACTAACAAGCAAAGACACAAATAATACAAGACGCTCCAAGCAAAACACATATCATGTGGTGAATAAAAATATAGCTCCAAGTAAAGTTACCGATGGAAGTGGACGAAAGAAGGGATGCCTTCCGGGGCATCCCCAAGCTTCGAATTTTTGGTATCCTTGGATTATATTGGGGGTGCCATGGGCATCCCAAGCTTAGGCTCTTGCCACTCCTTGTTCCATAATCCATCAAAAAATTTCACCCAAAACTTGAAAACTTCACAACACAAAACTCAACAGAAATCTCGTGAGCTCCGTTAGCGAAAGAAAACAAAAGACCACTTCAAGGCACTGCAATGAACTCATTATTTATTTATATTGGTTTTAAACCTACTGTATTCCAACTTCTCTATGGATCATAAACTATTTTACTAGCCATAGATTCATCAAAATAAGCAAACAACACACAAAAAACAGAATCTGTTAAAAACAGAACAGTCTGTAGTAATCTGTAACTAACGCAAACTTCTGGAACTCCAAAAATTCAGCAACAATAGGACGACCTAGGCAATTTGTTTATTGATCAGCAGCAATTGGAATCGCTATTTTATCACGTTCTGGTGATTTTTAACAATTTTTTTTGTGAACCAAAAGTTTCTGGAAATTACAGCAAGATCAAATAACTATTATCCAAGAAGATCCTATAGGTTTAACTTGGGACAAACACTAATTAAAACATAAAAGCACATCTAAACAGAAGGTAGATGGATTATTTATTACTAAGCAGCAAGGAAAAATATTGGGTTGTCTCTCAACAAGCGCTTTTCTTTAAAGCCTTTTTAGCTAGGCAATGAGATTTCAATGATGCTCACAAGAAAGACAAGAATTGAAGCACAAAGAGAGCATCATAAAACATGTGACAACCACATCTAAGTCTAACATACTTCCTATGCATAGGCATCTTATAGGCAAACAAATCAAGGCAAGCAAAAACTAGCATATGCAAGGAAGCGGAAAGAGACAATAGCAATCTCAACATAACGAGAGGTAATTTAGTAACATGAAAATTTCTATAACCATATTTTCCTCTCTCATAATAATTACATGTAGGATCATAAGAAACATCAAAAAAATAGCTATCACATAACATATTCTCAACACGATCCACATGCAAGCGAAGTTGACACTCTTCCAAAATAGTGGGATTATCATTAACTAAAGTCATGATTTCTCCAAGCCCACGTTTATAAAAAAATCCATAAGATTGAATATTATCCAAATACGTGGGATATAAAGTTGACACTCTTCCAAACCCACTTTCAGTATTATTGCAAACACTATTAGCAATCTTATATTCATCATGGAGTTTAAATAAATTTTCAAGATCATAAGAAGAATCACCCCAATCATGATCATTGCAACAAGTAGTAGACATAGCAAAACTAGCATCCCCAAGTTTAGGGTTTTGCATATTATTAGCACAATTGACATCAATAGAATTTATCTTAAAATCATTGCAATCATGCTTTTTATTCGAAGATCTATCGTGAATCACTTTATAAAGCACTTCATCACAATTTTTAGATTCACGGATTTCAGGAAAAACCTTATAAAGATAATCTAGTGCATCCAAATCACCAGGAATTGGTTCATCATAATTGGATCTCTTAAAAAGATTGGCAAGCGGATGAGGATCCATAGATATTGGCTTCTTTGTTTAGGAATAAATACTCAACTATTTCAACCAAACGAACAAACGAGTCAAGTAAGACATCAAGGCGAACTGAAAAAGGGTGAATAAAACGACAAGGGTGAAGTGGGGGAGAGGAAAACGAGAGGCAAATGGCAAATAATGTAATGCGAGAGATAAGGGATTGTGATGGGTACTTGGTATGTTGACTTTTATGTAGACTCCCGAAGCAGCGCCGAAATCCTTCTTGCTACGTCTTGAGCTTGCGTTGGATTTCCCCGAAGAGGAGAGGATGATGCAACAGAGCAGCGTAAGTATTTCCCTCAGTTTTTGAGAACCAATGTATCAATCCGGTAGGAGGCCACGCACAAGTCCCTCGTACCTACACAAAAAAATAGCTCTTCGCAACCAACGCGAATAGGGGTTGTCAATCCCTTCACGGTCACTTACGAGAGTGAGATCAGCTAGAGATGATAGATAATATTTTTGGTATTTTTGGTATAAAGATGCAAAGTAAAATAAAAAGGCAAAGTAAAGAGCAAAGCAATAATAAAGCGTAGGAAGATTAATATGATGAAAATAGACCCAGGGGCCATAGATTTCACTAGTGGCTTCTCTCAAGAGCATAAGTATTTTACGGTGGGTGAGCAATTCTGTTGAGCAATTGACAAAATTGAGCATAGTTATGAGAATATCTAGGTATGATCATGTATATAGGCATCACGTCCGAGACAAGTAGACCGACTCCTGCCTGCATCTACTACTATTACTCCACTCATCGACCGCTATCCAGCATGCATCTAGAGTATTAAGTTAATGAAAACAGAGTAACGCCTTAAGCAAGATGACATGATGTAGAGGAATAAATTCATGCAATATGATAAAAACCCCATCTTGTTATCCTAGACGGCAACAATACAATCGTGCCTTGCTGCCCTATCATCCTTGGGAAAGGACACCGCAAGATTGAACCCAAAGCTAAGCACTTCTCCCATTGCAAGAACTACCAATCTAGTTGGCCAAACCAAACGGATAATTCGAAGAGACTTGCAAATATAACTCAATCATACATAAAAGAATTCAGAGAAGATTCAAATATTGCTCATAGATAATCTTGATCATAAACCCACAATTCATCGGTCTCAACAAACACATCGCAAAAAGAAGATTACATCGAATAGATCTCCACGAGAGAGGGGGAGAACATTGTATTGAGATCCAAAAATAGACAAGAAGCCATCTAGCTACTAACTATGGACCCGAAGGTCTGAGGTAAACTACTCACACTTCATCAGAGAGGCTATGATGTTGATGTAGAAGCCCTCCGTGATGGAATCCCCTTCCGGCGGAGCTCCGGAACAGGCCCCAAGATGGGATCTCGTGGATACAGAAAGTTGCGGCGGTGGAATTATGTTTTGGCTCAGATCTGTTCTGTTGGGGTGCGTGGGTATATATAGGAGGAAGAAGTGCGTCGGTGGAGCTTGAGGGCCCACGAGGCAGGCGCGCGCCCTGGGGGGGCCCTCCACCTCGTGACCGCCTCGTGGCTTTCTTGGCGGAGGGTCCAAGTCTCCTGGGTCTTATCGCGAGAAAATCACGTTCGAAGATTTCATTCCGTTTGGACTCCATTTGATATTCCGTTTCTTGAAACACGAAATAGGCAAAAACAACAATTACGGGCGGGCCTTGATTTAATAGGTTAGTTCCAAAAGTAATATAAAAGTGGAAAATAAAGCCCAATATAGTCCAAAACAATAGATAATATAGCATGGATCAATCAAAAATTATAGATACGTTGGAGACGTATCATGACCGAGTTTGTGAAGGTTTAGAAGTCGCCTGAAGACTTACCACGAGTGATTGGACGAGGTCTGTGTGACCTTAGTTCAAGGAGAATACGGTGAGGACTTGGTGTCCTGAGCTGCGTGCTTAGGACTGGGTGTCCGGGACTGTGTGTCCTCGAGTTTAAATACTCAGCCGCTCCAACCAGACGTACAACTGAGACAGTAGTTGGAACTGGTCTACCAAATCATTGTCTTCACCAAGCTTACTGGTTCTATTTCCTCAACTCTTTCATTTCCTCATTACTGTGTTAAGTGCTTCATCATATCTGTGTTTGAAGACTTTTACTGAATACTTTCTCAATTTCCTCAGTTCAATTTCTTCAGTCTGTTTGTCTTCATCTTGTGTTATCCTGTGATTACGCTTTCAGACTGGGCTTGTCTTCATTTCATCATGATGACCAAGCCTCAGATTCTATTATGCTTACTTCGAGTACTTATTCTTCGTCAAGTAGTTCTTCTCTAAGGCATTTCCTCACCGCAAATTCCTCGTTGAAGAATTCATAAAATCGCCTATTCACCCCCTCTAGTCGATATAACACACTTTCAATTGGTATCGAGCGAGGTACTCCTTGTTACGTGTGATTTTGGTTTAACCGCTTTGGAGTTTTAGTTATGTCGACCACGTATGATCAAGGTCTCTGCTGGCTGTCATTACCTTGATGGGACAAACTACCCCTACTAGAAAAATAAGATGCGAATGCAACTTGAGGCAATTGATAACGATCTCTGGTATGTTGCGGAAAATGGTGTTCCCTCTGTCTCACCCTCACTGAACGCCACCGATGTGAAGAGATTCAAGCAACTCGATTCTCAAGCGAAGAATATCATATGTGGTCATCTGAGCAAAGGACAGTATGGAAGAGTGAGCGTTTTGGAAACTGCTAAGCTTATCTGGGATAGGCTGTCCAAAGTGAATGAAGGAGTCTCAACTCAGCGTGACTCTCGAGTTGATGTTCTTCGCAATCTCTTCAACCACTTCAAAAGACTCGACAATGAAAATGTTCAACAAACCTTCGATCGCCTCACTGACATCTCAAATGAGCTTCAAGCGCTTGGTGCCACTGACATCACCGACCATGAGGTGGTGAAGAAATTGTTGAGATCGCTTGATTCCTCATTTGATACTCTGGCATTGGTGATACAAGAGCGTGCTTATTACAAGTCACTTGATCCCGCTGATATCCTCGAGAGGCTAAACACTCATGAGTTCCAGCTTGCTGAAAAGAGAGATCTCTATGGTTCGTGCTATGGTAGATCACGTGCCCTGAAGGCCAAGGCAGTGTCTGAATCTGAAAATGAAGATTCTGGCAGCAGCCTTGGTGATCCTGAAGAATTGAGCCATGAGCTAACACTGCTCATGAAGAAATTCCAGAAGTTCTCAAGACGTGGCTGATACGTCTCCAACGTATCTATAATTTTTGATTGCTCCATGATACTTTATCTACTGTTTTGGACTATATTGGGCTTTATTTTCCACTTTTATATTACTTTTGGGACTAACCTATTAACCGGAGGCCCAACCCAGAATTGTTGTTTTCTGCCTATTTTAGTGTTTCGAAGAAACGAAATATCAAACGGAGTCCAAACGGAATGAAACCTTCGGGAACGTGATTTTCCAACCGAACGTGATCCAGGAGACTTGGACCCTACTCCAAGAAGTGCCAGAGGCGGTCACGAGGGTGGAGGGCGCCCCCCTGGGCGCGCCCCCCTACCTCGTGGGCCCCCTGACGCTCCACCGACGTACTCCTTCCTCCTATATATACCTACGTATCCCCAAACGATCAGAAGAGGAGCCAAAAACCTAATTCCATCGCCGTACCTTCCTGTATCCACGAGATCCCATCTTGGGGCCTATTCCGGAGCTCCGCCGGAGGGGGCATCCACCATGGAGGGCTTCTACATCAACACCATAGCCCCTCCGATGAAGTGTGAGTAGTTTACTTCAGACCTTCGGGTCCATAGCTAGTAGCTAGATGGATTCTTCTCTCTTTTTGGATCTCAATACAATGTTCTCCCCCTCTCTCGTGGAGATCTATTCGATGTAATCTTCTTTTTGCGGTGTGTATGTTGAGACCGATGAATTGTGGGTTTATGATCCAGCTTATCTATGACTAATATTTGAATCTTCTCTGAATTCTTTTATGTATGATTGAGTTATCTTTGCAAGTCTCTTCAATTATCCGCTTGGTTTGGCCAACTAGATTGGTAGTTCTTGCAATGGGAGAAGTGCTTAGCTTTGGGTTCAATCTTGCGTGTCCTTACCCAAAGGATGTAAAGGGTTGCAAGGCACGTATTGTATTGTTGCCATCGAGGATAACAAGATGGGGTTTTATCATATTGCATGAATTTATTCCTCTACATCATGTCATCTTGCTTAAGGCGTTACTCTGTTTTAACTTAATACTCTAGATGCATGCCGGATAGCGGTCGATGAGTGGAGTAATAGTAGTAGATGCAGAATCGTTTCGGTCTACTTGTCTCGGACGTGATGCCTATATACATGATCATACCTAGATAACCTCATAACTATGCTCAATTCTATCAATTGCTCAATAGTAATTTGTTCACCAACCTTAGAATACTTATGCTCTTGAGAGAAGCCACTAGTGAAACCTATGGCCCCCGGGTCTATTCTCATCATATCAATCTCCATCACTTTTAATACTTGCTTTGTTTTTACTTTGCTTTTACTTTTTACTTTGCATCTTTATACCAAAAATGCCAAAAATATTATCTCTATCAGATCTCACTCTCGTAAGTGACCATGAAGGGATTGACAACCCCTAATCGCGTTGGTTGCGAGTAGCTATCGTTTTGTGCAGGTACGAGGGACTTGCGCGTGGCCTCCTACTGGATTGATACCTTGGTTCTCAAAACTGAGGAAATACTTACGCTACTGTGCTGCATCATCCTCTCCTCTTCGGGGAAAACAAACGCAAGCTCAAGACGTAGCTAGAAGGGTTTCTGGCGCCGTTGCCGGGGAGGTTTACGCGAAGTTAAGTCAAGATTTGACTCCCGTCAACGAGCCATTTCTGGCGCCATTGCCGGGGAGTCTATGCAAAAGTCAACATACCAAGTACCCATCATAATCCCTATCTCTCGCATTACATTATTTGCCATTTGCCTCTCGTTTTCCTCTCCCCCACTTCACCCTTGCCGTTTTATTCGCCCTCTCTTTCCCAATCTCCTCCTCTTTTCCCTTTGCCTTTTGTTTGCTCGTGTGTTAGTTTGCTTGCTTTTCATCATGACTAGTCCCTTATCTTCTCCGTTATCTCCCGAGAATGAAGTTCTAAATTTTAAGCAAAGGGAGGGAGAAAATCTAAAAGATGCTTGGTACAGAATTTGCAATGCTCAAAATAGATCTACCAGGAAGCAATCTACTTCAGTTCTTCTTCGTAATTTTTATGTAGGTGCTAATCCTTGGTATAGATATATCCTTGATACCATTACCGGAGGGAATTTCTTGGGTAGCCATACTTTTGATTCTTATAATGCTTTAATAGATTTATTTGGCTCACCTCCTCTTTTGGTTAATGGAACTATGTTAACCTTGGAGCATGTTATGCAAAGGCTTGAAATTATTGAAAACAAAGTTGCTACCATTGAATCCATTGAAAATCTAGATAAAAAGATCCATAATCAAATTACTCAATATGGATCTAAGGTAGGAATGACTTCGAAAAATATTAAGGAAAAGAAACCCATGGTTAATGAGAAAATAAATCTAGACTCTACTCGAATCGATAAACTTGAGGGTATCATTACCAACTTGGGAACCATTTTTTCTTCCGTAAAAAATACTCCTAGTCCTCCCACTAAAATTGCCAAGCTTATGTATGTTCCTAAAAATAAGGGTGAATCATCTAGTAAGGAAAATGCGGATCTTAAATCTATAAGTATTCATCCCGATCTTTTTACTATTATTAAGGAACCATTTGCTACGAATGAATTTTTCGATCTTGTGCCTAAAAATTTGATAATTACTAGAAAGAAAGAAAATTCTAAAGGAGGTAGATGCCTCATTGAAGAATTGCCTACCAAAGATGGCAATACCTAGATCTATCCTTGCTTTTATGCCTAGCTAGGGGCGTTAAACAATAGCGCTTGTTGGGAGGTAACCCAATTTTATTTTGTGTTTTTTGTTTTTGCTTCTGTTTAGGAATAAATAATCCATCTATTCTCTGTTTAGATGTGGTTTTATCTTTTAATTAGTGTTTGTGCCAAGTTAAACCTATTAGATCTTCTTGGATGATAGTTATTTGATCTTGCTGTAATTTCCAAAAACTTTGCGCTCAGTGCCCAAAATCACCAGAACGTGATAAAATACTGATTCCAATTGCTGCTGATCAATAAACAAATTTCCAGGTCTTCTAATTTTGGTAGAAGTTTTTGAGTTCCAGAAGTTTGCGTTAGTTACAGATTACTACAGACTGTTCTGTTTTTGACAGATTCTGTTTTGCGTGTGTTGTTTGCTTATTTTGATGAATCTATGGCTAGTAAAATAGTTTATAATCCATAGAGAAGTTGGAATACAGTAGGTTTAACACCAATATAAATAAAGAATGAGTTCATTACAGTACCTTAAAGTAGTATTTTGTTTTCTTTCTCTAACGGAGCTCACGAGATTTCTATTGAGTTTTGTGTTGTGAAGTTTTCAAGTTTTGGGTGAATTCTTTTGATGGATTATGGAACAAGGAGTGGCAAGAGCCTAAGCTTGGAGATGCCCATGGCACCCCCAAGATAATCCAAGGACACCAAAAAGACAAAGCTTGGGGATGCCCGAAGGCATCCTCTTTCAATCCACTTCCATCGGTAATTTACTTGGAGCTATATTTTATTCACCACATGATAAGTGTTTTGCTTGGAGCGTCTTGTATTATTTGCGTCTTTGCTTGTTAGTTTACCATAATCATCCTTGCTGTACACACCTTTTGAGAGAGCCATACATGAATTGGAATTTGATAGAATACTCTATGTGCTTCACTTATATCTTTTGAGCTTGATAGTTTGCTCAAAGTGCTTCACTTATATCTTTGAGCGTGATAATTTTTGCTCATAGTGCTTCACTTAGATATTTTAGAGCACGGTGGTGGATTTGTTTTAAAGAAACTTGATCTCTCAATCTTCACTTAGATTATTTTGAGAGTCGTTAATAGCATGGTAATTTGCTTAATGTTAATATACTTGGTGTTCAAGATATGTGAAACTTTCTTTTGAGTGCGTTGGATACTAAGATAAGTTTGATACTTGATAATTGTTTTGAGATATGAAGATGATGATATTAGAGTCATTCTAGTTGAGTAGTTGTGAATTTAAAGAATACTTGTGTTGAAGTTTGTGATTCCCGTAGCATGCACGTATGGTGAACCGTTATGTGATGAACTCAGAGCATGATTTATTTATTGATTGTCTTCCTTATGAGTGGCGGTCGGGGACGAGCGATGGTCTTTTCCTACCAATCTATCCCCCTAGGAGCATGCACGTAATACTTTGCTTTAATAACTTGTAGATTTTTGCAACAAGTATATGAGTTCTTTATGACTAATGTTGAGTCCATGGATTATACGCACTTTTTCCCATCCTTCCACTATTGCTAGCCTCTCTAATACAACGCACCTTTCGCCGGTATCATACACCCACCATATACCTTCCTCAAAACAGCCACCATACCTACCTATCATGGCATTCCCATAGCCATTCTGAGATATATTGCCATGCAACTTTCCACTATTCCATTTATTATGACACGCTCCATCATTGTCATATTGCTAGCATGATCATGTAGTTGACATCATATTTGTGGCAAAGCCACCGTTCATAATTATTTCATACATGTCACTCATGTTTCATTGCATATCCCGGTAAACCGCCGGAGGCATTCATATAGAGTCATATTTTGTTCTAAGCATCGAGTTGTAATTTTTGAGTTGTAAGAAAAATAAAAGTGTGATGATCATCATTATTAGAGCATTGTCCCAAGTGAGGAAAGGATGATGGAGACTATGATTCCCCCACAAGTCGGGATGAGACTCCGGACGAAAAATAAAAAAATAAAAAAAAGAGGACATAAAAAGAAGAAGAGAAAAGGCCCAAATAAAAAAAAGAGAGAAAAAGAGAGAAGGGACAATGTTACTATCCTTTTACCACACTTGTGCTTCAAAGTAGCACCATGATCTTCATAATAGAGAGTCTCTCATTTTGTCACTTTCATATACTAGTGGGAATTTTTCATTATAGAACTTGGCTTGTATATTCCAATGATGGGCTTCCTCAAATGCCCTAGGTCTTCGTGAGCAAGCGAGTTGGATGCACACCCACTTAGTTTCTTTTGTTGAGCTTTCTTATACTTATAGCTCTAGTGCATCTGTTGCATGGCAATCCCTACTCACTCACATTGATATCTATTGATGGGCATCTCCATAGCCCGTTGATACACCTAGTTGATGTGAGACTATCTTCCCTCTTTTTGTCTTCTCCACAACCACCATTCTATTCCACATATAGTGCTATGTCCATGGCTCACGCTCATGTATTACGTGAAGATTGAAAAAGTTTTGAAAACGTTAAAGTATGAAACAATTGCTTGGCTTGTCATCGAGGTTGTGCATGATTTAAATACTTTGTGTGGGGAACATGGAGCATAGCCAGACTATATGATTTTGTAGGGATAACTTTCTTTGGCCATGTTATTTTGAGAAGACATGATTACTTTGATTAGTATGCTTGAAGTATTATTATTTTTATGTCAATATGAAATTTTTTCTTGAATATATTGGATCTGAATATTCATACCATGATTAAGAAGATTTACATTGAAATTGTGCCAAAGTATCACTCCGCATAAAAAAAATCTCTTTTTATCATTTACCTACTCGAGGACAAGCAGTAATTAAGCTTAGGGATGCCTGATACGTCTCCAACGTATCTATAATTTTTGATTGCTCCATGCTACTTTATCTACTGTTTTGGACTATATTGGGCTTTATTTTCCACTTTTATATTACTTTTGGGACTAACCTATTAACTGGAGGCCTAGCCCAGAATTGCTGTTTTTTTGCCTATCTCAGTGTTTCGAAGAAACGGAATATCAAACGGAGTCCAAACGGAATGAAACCTTCGGGAACGTGATTTTCCAACCGAACGTGATCCAGGAGACTTGGACCCTACTCCAAGAAGTGCAGAGGCGGTCACGAGGTGGGCGCGCCCCTGGGCGCGCCCCTACCTCGTGGGCCCCTTGACGCTCCACCGACGTACTCCTTCCTCCTATATATACCTACGTAATCCCATCTTGGGGCCTTCCTGTATCCACGAGATCCCATCTTGGGGCCTGTTCCGGAGCTCCGCCGGAGGGGGCATCCACCACGGAGGGCTTCTACATCAACACCATAGCCCCTCCGATGAAGTGTGAGTAGTTTACTTCAGACCTTCGGGTCCATAGCTAGTAGCTAGATGGCTTCTTCTCTCTTTTTGGATCTCAATACAATGTTCTCCCCCTCTCTCGTGGAGATCTATTCGATGTAATCTTCTTTTTGCGGTGTGTATGTTGAGACCGATGAATTGTGGGTTTATGATCCAGCTTATCTATGACTAATATTTGAATCTTCTCTGAATTCTTTTATGTATGATTGAGTTATCTTTGCAAGTCTCTTCGAATTATCCGTTTGGTTTGGCCAACTAGATTGGTAGTTCTTGCAATGGGAGAAGTGCTTAGCTTTGGGTTCAATCTTGCGGTGTCCTTACCAAAGGATGTAAAGGGTTGCAAGGCACGTATTGTATTGTTGCCATCGAGGATAACAAGATGGGGTTTTTATCATATTGCATGAATTTATTCCTCTACATCATGTCATCTTGCTTAAGGCGTTACTCCATGCTATAATTGCTATGAATGAAGCAAACTCTCAAGGATTATGGCATTGATACGTCTCCAACGTATCTATAATTTTTTATTGCTCCATGCTATATTATCTATTGTTTTGGACTATATTGGGCTTTATTTTCTACTTTCATATTACTTTTGGGACTAACCTATTAACCGGAGGCCCAACCCAGAATTGCTGTTTTTTTTGCCTATTTCAGTGTTTCGAAGAAACGGAATATCAAACGGAGTCCAAACGGAATGAAACCTTCGGGAACGTGATTTTCTCATCGGATAAGACCCAGGAGACTTGGACCCTCCGCCAAGAAAGCCACGAGGCAGTCACGAGGGTGGAGGGCGCCCCCCCTAGGGCGCGCCCCCCTACCTCGTGGGCCCCTCGAGGCTCCACCGACGTACTTCTTCCTCCTATATATACCTACATACCCCCGTCAGATCAGATACGGAGCCAAAAACATAATTCCACCGCCGCAACTTTCTTTATCCACGAGATCCCATCTTGGGGCCTGTTCCGGAGCTCCGCCGGAAGGGGATTCCAGCACGGAGGGCTTCTACATCAACATCATAGCCTCTCCGACGAAGTGTGAGTAGTTTACCTCAGACCTTCGGGTCCATAGTTAGTAGCTAGATGGCTTCTTCTCTCTTTTTTTTTGAAGAATCAGTGACAGTGGGAGAGGCTCCCACTGACTTTGTATTACTCACCACATAACAATTACAAGAGTGTTACAAAGGGTTTTAGGCCCCCCCGGCCACATGGGGATCAAAAGCAAGACTAGCGATCCAAATTTACAATAAAATCAGAAAGAAAAGGATGAACCTTCTCAGGGCAGTTGTGAATCACCAAACCTAACAAATGTTTGAACCTAGCCAACCACGCGACGAACGAGTGCGGGATCCCCCTGAAATGTTGGTTGTTTCTTTCCATCCACAGGCTCCAAGCAGCAAGTAGGAAAATATCCATAAAGAGCGGCCGACGCCAGTCCTCTCTCCCGCCATGCAAGATGGCTAACCGATTGGTTCCTCCTGGCCAGGTCAGACCAACCTTACTCCAACATTGTTGGGCAAAAGGGCACTCGAAGAAGAGATGTTCTACAGTCTCCTCGGGTGGGTTTTGGCAGAGCATGCAAGCGTAGTTGCCCCCGGCCACAGCAAAGTGTCGTCTCTTCAGCATGTTCCTGGTATTTAAATGATCGACCAAAAGCAGCCATCCAAACATCTTAAACTTGATCGGGCATTTGGATTTCCATAGCCATCCAAAGGCCTCATCAGCTTTCACATGCCCGAAACAGTAGTTGTAGTATTTCTTTGATGAATATCGTCCTAGGTCACAGACCCAAACGTCAGACGAATCGGGTTCTAGGCTGACATGCAAGGACCCTTGCTGGATTTCTCTGACCTCCTCCCTAGCCTGGACTGAAAGGGGTAGATTGAAGATCGTGGTCGGATCAGTGGTCCTGAGAACCTTGGAAATGGAGTCATCCTCATTCAAAGCAAAAGAGAAGGCTCGCGGATGCGTGTCCATCGATCTTGGAGCCGATGTCGATAAACCGACGTCTTTCCAAAAAGAGAGCTGCAACCATCTCCGGGGATGACTCTGGCGACCCCTCGGAAGGTTCCATTGAGCTGCATCACATCCTTCCACCAGAACGAACCCACAGGCTCAGTGGCGTGCGGTACCTTGTTCAGGTAGTAAGCCTCCCATACTAGCTGAACCCAGGGCACATCCTCACGGTTGTAGAATTTGAACAAGTACTTTAGAAGGAGCGCGGCATTTTGCATTTTGATATCGATAACCCCAAGACCGCCACACCGTTTCGGTCGACAGACAAGCTCCCAGGCAGCAAGGGAATTGGCTTTGACCCCATCATCAGAGTTTTTGGCCCAGAGGCGGTATCGACGTAGTTTGTCAAGATGCTCAACCACTTTAGGGTGCAGTTTGATCGTGCACATTGCATAAATTATCATTGAGGTGATCACCGAATTCACCAGCGTCAGCTTGGCCCCCGACGACATGAGTGCTACGGCAGTGGAAGTTTTCCTCTCAACAGAATGCACCAACGGCATGAGATCGAGAACGGTTGGCCTCGTCGTCCCCATGGGGAGACCGAGATAAGTGAACGGCAGGGTGCCAACGGAGCAGCCGAACACCCCTGCCAACCCGCCAGCATGCGGTTGGTCGACATTAATGGGTATGAGGGTGGATTTATGAAAGTTAATCTTGAGTCCTACCGAGGCCGCATAATCCTCCAAAATAAGTTTCATGCGGGCGGCCTGTGTAGGACACGCTTGCATAATCAGGATTGTGTCGTCAGCGTATTGCAATACAATGTTCTCCCCCTCTCTCGTGGAGATCTATTCGATGTAATCTTCTTTTTGCGGTGTGTTTGTTGAGACCGATGAATTGTGGGTTTATGATCAAGATTATCTATGAGCAATATTTGAATCTTTCCTGAATTCTTTTATATATGATTGAGTTATCTTTGCAAGTCTCTTCGAATTATCCGTTTGGTTTGGCCAACTAGATTGGTAGTGCTTGCAATGGGAGAAGTGTTTAGCTTTGGGTTCAATCTTGCGGTGTCCTTACCCAGTGACAGAAAGGGTTGCAAGGCACGTATTGTATTGTTGCCATCGAGGATAACAAGATGGGGTATTTATCATATTGCATGAATTTATTCCTCTACATCATGTCATCTTGGTTAAGGCGTTACTCTGTTTTCATTAACTTAATACTCTAGATGCATGCTGGATAGCGGTCGATGAGTGGAGTAATAGTAGTAGATGCAGGCAGGAGTCGGTCTACTTGTCTTGGACGTGATGCCTATATACATGATCATACCTAGATATTCTCATAACTATGCTCAATTCTGTCAATTGCTCAACAGTAATTCGTTCACCCACCGTAGAATACTTATGCTCTTGAGAGAAGCCACTAGTGAAATCTATGGCCCCCGGGTCTATTTTCATCATATTAATCTTCCTACGCTTTATTATTGCTTTGCTCTTTACTTTGCCTTTTTATTTTACTTTGCATCTTTATACCAAAAATACCAAAAATATTATCTATCATCTCTATCAGATCTCCCTCTCGTAAGTGACCGTGAAGGGATTGACATCCCCTATTCGCGTTGGTTGCGAGGTGCTATTTGTTTTGTGTAGGTACGAGGGACTTGTGCGTGGCCTCCTACTGGATTGATACCTTGGTTCTCAAAAACTGAGGGAAATACTTACGCTACTCTGCTGCATCATCCTCTCCTCTTCGGGGAAAACCAACGCAAGCTCAAGACGTAGCAGGCATCAACATGTAGAATGTGCCTCTCTACTGTGACAATGAGAGTGCAATCAAGATTGCTCACAACCCAGTTCAACACTCGAATACGAAGCACATTCAGATTCGTCATCATTTTCTTCGCGATCATGTGTTGAAGGGCGACATCTTTATTGATCATATGAAGACTGAAGAACAGCTAGCCGATATCTTCACAAAGCCCTTGGATGATAAGAGATTTAGCAAGTTGCGGTGTGAGCTAAATATCTTAGAATCTTCGAATATTCTTTGAAAAAGACACTCATCCTAACACTTATGCAAAATTGATGACTTAGATGTGCAACACATGAAGAAACATTTTTCTTCAATCAATGAAGAATAACACTCTATGTGTGAAGAAATTAATGAAGAACTTGATTCTCAGAACCCTACGACAATTGTACGCGGTGTCTGAAATCATCATTCTTATACGGCGGGTCATGCCACCACCAAAGTTGAAAATCTTCAATTTGAGTTTTTCCTCAGTTTTGAAATTCCTCAGTTGTTCAAATTCTTCAACTTTGCAAAATCTTCACTGTTTCCGTCGTTTTTCCTCATTTGACTATATATATATATATATATATATATATATATATATATATATATATATATATATATATATATATATATATATATATATATATATATATATATATATATATATATATATATATATATATATATATATATATATATATATATATGAGTTTATGTCCTCTACAGCATTCACTTATGGCTAGTTCTTCAAGTTGCGTTTTCTGCTAAGTGAATGTGATCGGACCCTTCCCCCTCTATGCTAAACTCAATCCAATCTATTCACAAATTCTTCATGTGCGTTCTATTTGAAACTCGTTTAAAATCTTCACCGTGTCCTTATTAGCTGAAGAATTTGTGAACGAAACTTTTAGCTTATCTTATCCAAATTTTCGGCTTTGCCGCTCAAACCGTTCCGCTTCCCACGATAGACTTATCTATTCACCCATGATCTAACACGATCTCCACTTTTCAGTACGTGGGTGACACATGTCATTCGAATGAGAAGGGTCAGGGGCACGTTCGTCCTAAATCTTTGGGCGAACAGTTTTTCAGTGTGGCTATAAATACCCCTCTCCCCTTCCTCACTTCCTTTACTCTGCTCGCTCTCTCTCCTACTCGAGCTTCTCAAACCCTAGCGCCGCCGCTACTTCATCGTCGCCGGTGAGGAAGAGCTTCACTGCCTCGACCTCGTCGCCGTCGTACTCGCGCCGGCCGCGGAAATCTTCACTCCGCCGCCGCCATAGCCGTCTTCCTCCGCCGAGTTAGGGCGTGGAAGATCTGCACTGACGAACTTCACCTCTCCATCTCACAGTTCGTCGTGTTCTTTGTTCAGGGTAATTAAAAGTTACTTTTACTGCCCTCTTTGATTCAAATGATTTCTTCAAAATCCTCAAAGGTGTTTTATTCTTCAAATCCTCACACACTAAACACCTCACATGTCATCTGTTCTTGATTTCTTTCTCTAAGCATCATTTTTCTTCAAGATTCCTCAATTGTGTGGATCTTCGATCTATTCAACTCTGGAACCTAAGACAAAGAACACTTAGTGAAATTCTTCAAGACTCATCTGGTCAAAATTCCTCAAACTTGTTCTTTTTGATAAACCTTCTGAGAACGCATATGACCTCTCCAAATTCCTCGCAACTATACTCTGTTCACAGGTACTCATGTCCGCTGCTGTCTGCTGAATCACTAGGTTCTCATCAACTTAACTCATTTGCAGCGTTGCTCGAAGAAAAGTTGCATACTTCTTCAGAGAATTCGATTGTTCAAATTCCTCAACTGAAGAAAATGGCAGACGGTAAGAAGCCACAGAAAGGAGGAAAGAAGCCTGAGGTCATGACTGCCTTTGAGATCCCTGATGACATATACAAAGTCTATTGCACTCCTGATGAGGCCAAGTTTGGTAAGGAGAACAAAAATCAGCGCAAGGTGCGCATCCAGCGGATAGAAAGGAGATGGGCAAGAGAATGGAGGGAGTACAGGTATGTAACTCCAAAGTACATGAAGAAATTTGCACTCAATCCTCCATGCCTGAGGGAGTCCTGGATTAGGGGGTGTCCGGATAGCCGAACTATCACCGTTGGCCGGACTCCTGGACTATGAAGATATAAGATTGAAGACTTCGTCCCGTGTCCGGATGGGACTTTCCTTGGCGTGGAAGGCAAGCTTGGCGATACGGATATGTAGATCTCCTACCATTGTAACCGACTCTGTGTAACCCTAACCCTATCCGGTGTCTATATAAATCGGAGGGTTTTAGTCCATAGGACGAACAACAATCATACCATAGGCTAGCTTCTAGGGTTTAGCCTCTCTGATCTCGTGGTAGATCCACTCTTGTACTACCCATATCATCAATATTAATCAAGCAAGAGTAGGGTTTTACCTCCATCGAGAGGGCCCAACCTGGTAAAAACATCGTGTCCCTTGTCTCCTGTTACCATCCGCCTAGACGCACAGCTTTGGGACCCCTACCGAGATCCGCGGTTTTGACACCGACATTGGTGCTTTCATTGAGAGTTCCTCTATGTCGTCATCTTTAGGCCCGATGGCTCCTTCGATCATCAACAACGACGCGGTCCAGTGTGAGACTTTTCTCCTTGGACAGATCTTCGTATTCGGCGGCTTTGCATGCGGGTCAATTCACTTGGCCATCCGAGCAGATCGAAGCTACGCCCACAGCCATCAGTCAGATTTGGAAGTTTGAACTACGGCCGACATCCGCGGAGACTTGATCTT
The DNA here is from genome assembly GCA_021605205.1 of Aegilops longissima. NCBI lineage: Eukaryota > Viridiplantae > Streptophyta > Magnoliopsida > Poales > Poaceae > Aegilops > Aegilops longissima. The sequence continues at coordinate 641,522,201 of CM038676.1, read as the reverse complement.
CGACGGATTCGAGCCACAACCAAGCGCCGCCTTCGTCTCGATGGGCACGATCTAGCTCTGCCGCGAATAGTGCCACGAGGCCGCACCAGCGTCCGCTCCGACCCTTAGCTCGGAGCCGACTCCGCCGATCGAGGACTGGTGGTTGGACACCGCCTCGGGGGCTACGATCTCTACGAGGATTGAGCCGAACTCCATCCCTGTCCTTTGCGAATCCGTGACTCCAAGATGCGGACTCCTCTCCGGACTCAAACCTCCAGCGCCCGCCAATCAAATCCGATTGGGCGCCGGTCATGGAGTTCACTGCCAGGACATTTTTCAGCTTTTCGCCCTTTGGCGACATCCTGAATTCACTAAAGTCTCTCTCTTTATCGGAGAGCCCTGGCCGGACTACGGTCAGGAAGGTTGGGATGCGGACGACGAAGAAATTCAACGCCCACCCACCACCCACTTTGTAGACATGCTCGACTTCGATTCCGAAGACATCGACGGTATGGACGACGATGCTGGAGACGACCAAGAACCAGCGCCTACAGGGCACTGGAAGGCCACCTCGTCATACGACATATACATGGTGGACATCCCAATAGATGGGAACGGCGATGGAACAGCGGAGGATGACCCCTCCAAGAAACAGCCCAAGCGCCGGCGTCAGTGGCGCCGCTCTAAATCCCGCCACAAAGAAAGCGGTGATTCCGCACGGAGATAATAACACCCGGACAAAGTGCCGACGACAACCCCTCGGTAGGATTGAACACGGGAGGAGGGAGAAGCCAACCCTCATGATAGAGCTGCGAGACGTGGAGGTGGAGGATGATAATTATATGCCTCCCTCCAAGATGAGGCAAGCCTCGACGACGATGAATTTGTCGTGCTCGAGGATCCCGCCAACAGGAGCGTTTCAAGCGCAGGCTTATGGCCACGGCAGGCAGCCTCAAGAAAAAGCAGCAGCAACTTAGAGCTGACCAAGACTTGCTAGCTGACAGATGGACTGAAGTCCTTGCAGCCGAAGAGTACGAACTCGAACGCCCCTTCAAGAGATACCCAAAACGCAGGCTCCTACCCCAATTAGAGGAAGCAGCACCCAAACCTACATCAGCAGCGCATGATGCGGCCGACCGGCCACCCCGTGGTCGCGACAGAGAGGCCTCTAGACCCTCCATTCAAGCCGCACCCCGGCGTCGCTCGAAAAATACCAAGGCACGGGGAAACGCGCCAGACCTGCGAGACATATTGGAGGACAAGGCAAGGCAAACAAGATCGATCTATGGATCGCGTGGGCGCCCGAAGACACGCGACGATAACCGTCACGCCGGATACAACAATTCCGGCCGGGCCAAACACAGTAGACAAAGCTCATTTGAGTTGCGTCGTGATATAGCTCAATACAGAGGCGCCGCACACCCACTATGCTTCACGCATTTAAGTGATGGATCATCAAATCCCGAGGGTTTCAAACCCGTAAACATCGAATCATACGATGGCACAACAGATCCTGCGGTTTAGATCAAGGACTACCTCCTCCATATCCACATGGCCCGCGGTGATGATCTACACGCCATCAAATACCTCCCACTCAAGCTTAAAGGACCAGCTCGGCATTGGCTTAACAGCTTGCCGCGAGAATCAATTGGTTGTTGGGAGGACACTGAAGCCGCATTCCTTGATAACTTCCAGGGCACATACGTGCGACCACCGAGCGCCGATGACCTCAGCCACATAATTCAGCAGCCGAAGAATCGGCGGACAATTCGGACACGGTTCCTAACCAAGAAAAATCAAATCGTTGACTGTCCGGATGCAGAGGCCCTTGCAGCCTTCAAACATAACATCTGCGACGAGTGGCTCGCCCGGCACCTAGGACAGGAAAAGCCGAAATCCATGGCAGCCCTCACAACGCTCATGACCCGCTTTTGCGCGGGAGAGGACAGCTGGCTAGCTCGTAGTAACCACTTGACCAAAAACCTTGGTAGTTCGGATACCAAGGACAGCAATGGCAGATCGCGTCGCAACAAGCACAAGCGCCGCATTAACGGCGATAATGCTGAAGATACGGCAGTCAATGCCGGATTCAGAGGCTCTAAACCCGGTCAGCGCAAAAAGCCGTTCAAAATCAATACTCAGGGCCCGTCCAATCTGGACCGAATACTCGATTGCTCGTGCCAAATACATGGCACCCCCGAAAAACCAGCCTACCACACCAACAGGGATATACGCAACCCACATACCCAAAAGGGAGCGGAAGCGTGCACTAAGGGACGTATATGCGATGGAGCCAGTGGCCCCAAAGTTCAACCCATGGTCCTCCTGCCCGATCACCTTTGATCGAAGGGACCACCCCACTAGCATCCGCCACGGTGGATTCGCCGCATTGGTTCTTGACCCAATCATCGACGGATTTCACCTCACTAGAGTCCTGATGGACAGCGGTAGCAGCCTGAACCTGCTTTATCAGGATACAGTGTGCAAAATGGGCATAGACCCCTCAAGGATTAAACCCACAAAGACGACCTTTAAAGGCGTCATACCAGGTGTAGAGGCCAATTGTACAGGCTCGCTTACACTCGGTGGTCTTCGGATCCCGGATAACTTCGGGCGAAGAGTTAATCTTGACATAGTCCCGTTCATGGCGGCTATCACGCATAGCTTGGACGAACCGCATTTGCAAAGTTCAATGCGGTGCCGCACTACACGTACCTCAAGCTCAAGATGCCAGGCCCTCGAGGAGTAATCACGGTCAACGGAAACACCGAAGGCTCTCTCCGAACGGAGGAGCACACGGTGGCCCTCGCGGCAGAGGTGCAAAGCAGCCTCTCACAGCAATTCTCGAGTCCGGCTATTAAACGTCCGGACACCGTCAAGCGCGCCCAGAGTAACCTACAACAAGACCGCTTGGTACGATCCGAGCACGCGAGTAATCCGCCCCAACCCCAGCCCCGCGAAATTGCGAAGCCAAGATTACGCGTACATAACTATGCTCGGAGATACCATGGGCATAAGGGAGGGCACGACCACGGCACGCCTGCACGCGGCTCAACCGCACTGTGGGCTCTCGATTGTGTCATTATTTTTCTTTCTTCTTTTCTCTTACTTTCAGGACTCCGTTTCCAGAAGCCCTGTCCGGCACTAGAATTGCCGAACTCACGATGCAACAGCCAGGAAAGAAGAAAGCTACGTCGAGTGTCCAGGTGGTCTCTACTACGAGCATTATACCTGTTTTACATACCATCCCGCAGCTTACCCCTGGAGGGGGACATGTTAAATAGTCCATCCCTTTCTTATCGCACTATTTGTATCGTTCTGCTTTCATTGCAGTCCCTTTTTGAATAAACAATACATAGCTTTTACCTATTATTGCACTCCTTTCTTTATCTATATATATGTTCATTCATGACATGTTGCACCCGTACACTTTGGTACGGCCAATACACCAGGGGTTTAAGTACCCCAAAAATATGGTGTGATAAGTCCGAACACTTTCACAAGTGCGGCACCCCGAACTTATAGCATTATATGCATCGGCTCCAAATCATGTCTTGGGTCAATAGTTGGGTTTGCCCGGCTCCCATGTTTTGATACCTTACGTTCCGTTATATCGGCTAAGGTAGCGCTGGGAGAACCACTGCGATTGTGCCCCGGTTGAGCTGGGTTGAGCACCTCAGTGGAGAAAGCTAAAACTGACCGTCATGATAGGGCGAGAGCCGGTCGCTATTCGAGAGGTTTTTTCGGGTCCCTAAAGACTTATGCCGCTTAGAGCGAGGAGTCGGCATTGTCCGGCCAAGGTGTGGATAGCGCCCCGAACTCGGTCTTTCGAATACTAGGGGCTTCACCGAAATTTAAAATTATAGAATTCTATGGCTAAGTGAGAGTGTTCAAGCACTATAAGTCCGGTTGCCTTGTTTGTTGCGTTGAGCGCCTCCCTCGAAGGACCCAAGAATGGGAACAAGAGCGCTCAAGTTTATCCCGAACACCCCAGCACTCGTGGCATGGGGGCTGAAGCCAACGACTTGCCATCTCTCAAATTTGATAAACGGCCGCACAGAAGATAATATTTTAAATTCACAAGCGTTGCTTAGCACATATGAACAAGTTTTCAGCGTATAGGATAACAAATGCGAGTCTATTCAAAAATTACATCTTTGGAGCATTCACCCGCTATAAGGCGGACACCCTTCCGGACGCCCTCATAGTACATTTCGGGCTTGCGATGCTCCTTGCCCTTCGGTGGCCCGTCTGTCACAAGCTTCTCAGCATCCAACTTGCCCCAGTTGAAAGGATCGAGATGGACCTAGAGGGGGGGGGGTGAATAGGTACAATTACAAAATTTTAATTATTACTTAGCAATTTTAGGCAATAGTGCGGAATATGAAGATGAGCCTAACAATTGCAAGAGAGCACAAAGTACTAAGCAAGTAACACAAACACGTAAGTAGGAAAGCACAATATGATATACGTAAGTGTAAAGAGACAAGTAACCACAAGTAGAGAGTAAGGGTTAGTAATAACCGCAACTCCGGGAGACAAGGATGTATGCCGATGTTCACTTCTTTGGAGGGAAGCTAGTCACCGTTAGAGAGGTGGATGTTACCACGAATGCACACCAACGCCACGAAGGCTCACCCTATTCTCCCTTTGAGACAACACCACAGAGGCGCTTCTCAACCACTAGTGGTAGACCTTGGGTGGTCTCCAAACCCTCACAAACTTTTCTCGTGGAAATCACAAAGTTCGATTCCTCTCCGAATGACTCCTACCGCCTAGGAGTCTCCAACCTCCAAGAGTAACAAGAACGATGGGGGAAAGCTCAAAAACTTGCTCAAGTCACGAATTCCTTTGGTGCAAAGAAGGGGATGAAGTGGATCTATCACTTGATTGGAGAACTTCTCTCAAATGCTCCTAGAACACTTGGGAATCTAGGATTTGGTGTGGTTGAATGAGAGAGAGAGTGAGGAGTGTTCTTGATAGGTTCAAGGTGAATGGTCAACTCTATCCCGTGGAGAGGAAGGGTATATATATATATATAGGTGGTGGGTAAAAGTGACCGTTTTGGGTACAGGATGGGCCGGACGTCCGGAGGCACAAATAGGTCCGGACGTCCGACAGTCATCGGACGACCGGCAGCTGTGAAAACGTGACCCACAACCTAGTGTATAGGATACGGACGTCCGAGCAGGGCCGGACATCCGGAGCACGGACGACCGGAGGGTCCGGACATCCGTAAGAATGCTTCTGTTGTGAACGTGCATCCGGAGCACGGACGACCGGAGGGTCCGGACGTCCGTAAGAAGGCTTCTGTTGTGAACGTGTCGGACGTCCGGAGAGTTCCAGACATCTGTAGAAAAGCTTCTGTTGTGGAACGCCGGACGTCCGAAGGCAAGGTATAGAAATAGTAGCTTTTGAGCAAGTTTTTCACTAGATCCATCGATCCCCTCTTAATAGTGCGGGATCCCTATACTCAAGATCAAACCATAAATGAAGTCGACATCTTGTATCTCCATTCTTGAGTTATATGCTTTTTGTCCCTAGTCATGATCCATGCACACGGTCTTTGAAACATAATCCTGAGATATACTTGATAAGCATGATTAGTCCCGAACATATGTGTTGTCATCAACATCAAAATATGATTAAGGGAATGATTGCACTTTCAATCTCCCCCTTTTTGGTAGTTGATGACAACTCATATGCATACTCATAATAGTAATCGTAAATATTTGTTGTGGAGCTCAATAATCATAATAGAAATGAGTAGCGAGCGAGCTCCCCCTCAAAGTGATATCATAGATACTACTAAAACAAAATGATGTGGGCTCCCCCTCAAAAAGATGCCCCCAATATAACCAAATCTCTTACACACGATAATCAAGAGTTAAACTTCATATAGATTCATCACATGTAGATTCACCAAATCTCAGATTCAACAAACTCATAACATAGGTTTAGTACAAGCGAAAACATAACCATAACAATAAGTTTGATTACATAATGAGCTAGACAAACATGCATATAGAGCCTACTCCCCCTTTGGCATCAAGTATCCAAAAAGACAGAGAACTAGGGGGAAAACATAATAGCATTAGAGATCATCCTCATAATCATCATGAACACCACTGCCACCAGCCTCGTCGAAGAAATCAGCCCACTTAGGACTGGAGGGAAAACCAAAGTCAGACGGGGGATCTGCAGGAAGACGCTCATCGTCACTCACATCATACACTCTTGAGTCTCTCAGACGAGCCTTCAGAGCGTTCTTGGAAGTGACCATGCGAGTGACCACATCGTGGTGTTGGGAGCAATGGTAGGTGAACATCTTCATCATGGCTGAGTGAGCCTTCCCAAGTAAACGAGCAATGTGCCCAAAGGGGGCAGCACTGGAAGGAGGATGGGTAGCATGAGAAGGAACACTAGCCGCGGTGCGACTAGCAGTAGCGGGATGAGGAGGAATATGATCAACCGCCATGTGAGCGGGAATGACCCATCGCTCATGTACATGAGTGCGGGAAATAGGAAAGGGAGCTACACTTTCGATAAAAGCCTGAATAAAAGGTGCATGAGGAAAAGCCCTCTTGTGCCGGAAGCTAGCAAGGCGGATCTCATGCCATAGAAAGTGTGGAACATTGATCTTCCCTTTAGGAGATGTGAAGAGGCGATGCATGAGATCAATGCAGTAGCTGCTGCAGGAGCCCTTGTCACCCATCTTGGGATAGATGGTGCGGATGATACACTGATAAATGATGTTGAATGGAAAGCGCCAAATGGAAACTTGGTAGACCCTTTTTCTTTTCAGTGGTAGACAAAGTTGATATAGGTCTAAGGAGATCCGCACAGACCGCAATGCCCTTGCGCTTATGATTGGGGTCATCTTTGTGGATTTTGAACCCAGTGTCGGGAAATCCAAGGGCAGTGACAAACTGAGCATAAGATGCTGTGAGTGGAGTGTCAGAGGTCATCCATGTGACAGTGTAATCAGGAGCAAAGTAACATGTGGCATAAAACTGGTGGATGGCAGCGTGGTTAAAATCATGTTGAAAGGCGAATGGAGCAGCTAGATTGGACGACTCAATGAGCTCAATGGCTCCCGGATATTTCTCCGGATGAGTGCGAATGTGCTCAAGATCAATGCAAAGATGAAGTGACAAGCCCTTAGGGAGGCCAATCGTGGTAAAGATGTCGGCTTGGACATTTGTGCGAAAGCGACTATCCTGAGAATCCCTAACAGCAGTAAATTGATCTACATCACGACACAATTTAAGATAGGAAGTTTTGGGCACCTCGTTGAAACGCTTAACATGACGGCCGAGTGACAGTGGAGGCTCAATTGAGATGAGGCGAGCATCACCTTGGGGTTGCACCGGAGGAGGAGGAGGGTGAAAGGTTGGACGACGAGTGCCCGGTTTGGGTGCGGCGACGCAAACACCAACCATCGGGGACAGATCCATCTCCTCAAGCTCATCCTCAAAGTCCGACCCCTCCGAGGAGGAATCATTGGACGAGCTGGGAGGACGAGCGGCACGTTTCCGAGGGCGATCTTCCTCTTGGGAGTCGGCGGAGCCACCACGACGAGACGGACGAGCCGGCTCTCCGGCGACTTGCTTGCGAGCGGAGAGCTTGGACCGAGGCATCGTGTCCTTGAAAGGGAGAACACGGAGGAGACGAGCGGCGAGCTGGAGCAGGTGGCCGACGGGCTGGACGGGCTGGAGCAGCACCAAGCGGGCCCCAGATCCGCGACGTAGAGAAGCCCCGGCGAGGGGCACGGCGGCGTGCGGCCGCGGTGAGTGGCCACACAGCAGGAGCGGCGGCGGCCGCGGTGAGTGGCCACACAGCAGGAGCGGCGGCGGCGGTGGGGAAAATCGGATAGAGGATGTGGTCAGTTGAGAAACCCTACCGCGCAGTATATATAGTGGCCAGTAAAAACGTCCGGACGTCCGGAGCCTACGGACGACCGGAGTCGGGACCAACAGAAAGTAGACGATGACAGAGATGATTCTACGGACGTCCGACGGCTTCGGACGACCGGACAATTTGTAACAGAAAGTTTATTACGGACGTCCGGAGTCTTACGGACGTCCGTCGTTTCGGCGTCTAGGCCAAGTAAGGGAACCAGAGTGGATTTTACGGACGTCCGGAGAGGCCGGCCTACCGGTCGATGGTAATCAGAGAAGATTTTACGGACGTCCGGAACCTATGGACGTCTGACGCCAGAAGTTGACAGGAGGCAAAGATGCAAGTGCTGATCATGATGAGGAGAAGGCAATTTTTGTCCACAGTAAAAATTTATTTATGTATTAACTAATACCCTACCTCACCCAATCATAGCCATATACTACAAGTGGTGGCTAATGCCACAATGTCTGAGTAGACATGACATGACACGGAAAGATTTTACCTTTGAGTGCATAGTCACTACTCCATCATGTTAATGCACCATAGGTCTAGACCCATGGTTACTTTGAGAGTGTTGGTTCTTTTTATGCATTGAGTAGGGTGAGAACATTCATGAATTGAATGTCTCCCCCTAAATATATGCCTACATCATGACAAGACATTAGATTCATGCATGAATAGGTACTAGATTTCACATAATGTTGTCAAGCTCCAAGATACCAAGTTCACGCCTAAGTCGACAGAACCTTGCTTCATCTAAAGGTTTGGTGAAGATATCTGCTAGTTGAAAATCCGTGCCAATGTGATCAATGTGAATATCACCCTTTTCAACATGATCTCTCAAGAAATGATACCTAATATCAATGTGTTTGGTGCAGAGATGATCTTTGGGGTTCTCAGCAATATTGATGGCACTTCCATTATCACACAGAAGAGGCACATTTCTATAGGTGATACCGTAATCCTTCAAAGTTTGCCTCATCCATAACAACTGAGTTGCACAACTAGCGGCAGCAATGTATTCAGCTTCGGCAGTAGAGAGGGCAATACAATTCTGTTTCTTTGAAGACCAACTTACCAAGGAGCGTCCAAGAAACTGACATGCACCGGATGTGGACTTATGATCCACTTTGTCTCCAGCCCAATCCGCATCCGTGTACCCAATGAGATCAAACTTAGCATCCTTGGGGTACCATAGACCCAACTCTGAGGTGTGAACAAGGTATCTAAGAATATGCTTAACCGCCTTATGATGACTTTCCCTAGGGGAAGCTTGAAATCTAGCACACATGCATACACTAAACATAATGTCTGGTCTAGATGCACAAAGATAAAGCAACGAACCAATCATAGAGCGGTATTTAGATGGGTCGAAAGGAATACCGTTGGTGTCTTCGTGAGTGTTATTTTGGTTGGCATTGGTGTCTTGCACGGCTAGCATCGACATACCAAACTTCTCTAGAATATCTTTGAGGTATTTTGCTTGAGACAAGAAAATTCCTTCTTGAAATTGTTGAATTTGAAACCGAGGAAGAACTTCAAATCCGCATTGAGTGACATTTCAAAATTCTTGGTCATTGAATCCATAAACTTCTTGCACAAATGAATGTTAGGAGAACCAAAATGATATCATCTACATAGATTTGGCATAAGATCAAATCACCCTTATCCCTCTTAGTAAAAAGAGTGGGATCGATCACCCCTCTCACAAAACCATCATCGAGTAGAAACTTCTTTAAATGATCATACCAAGCACGAGGTGCTTGTTTGAGGCCATACAAAGCCTTATGAAGTTTGTACACATAGTCTTTGTGATCGGGATCAACGAACCCAAGTGGTTGTGACACATATACTTCTTCTTGTAGAGGACCGTTAAGGAAAGCACTTTTCACATCCATTTGATGTAATGTAAAACCATTGAAAGCGGCATAAGCAAGTAAGATGCGAATGGATTCAAGACGGGCAACAGGGGCAAAGGTCTCACCAAAGTCCAAACCTTCAACTTGTGAGTACCCTTGTGCCACTAACCTTGCTTTGTTGCGAATGATTACACCATTCTCATCTTGTTTGTTCTTGAAAATCCATTTTGTTCCAATGACGTTGTGCTCGGTAGGTGGCCTCTTGACTAATGACCACACTTGGTTGCGTTCAAAACTGTTCAACTCTTCTTGCATAGCAACGAGCCAATCGTTATCCATCAATGCATCTTGTACCTTGAGGGGCTCAACACTAGACACAAACGAGAAGTGAGCACAAAAGTTTGTCAAATGTTTACGAGTGACTCTACCTTCCGATATGCGGTGAGAATTTTGTCAACATCAACACGGCCGCCACTCGAGGCATGATGGAGGTAAGGGTTTCACGAGGTTCAACTTCATGTCCATCATCCACGTCCTCAACATATGGATCATTAATGTGTGGAGGAAGATCTTCTTGTTCATATTGCATTTGTTGAGGTTCATCATCAATGATTGGACTTTCTTGTTCTTGCACTTGATGAGGATCTAGTTCTTGAAGATTTTCATGAAGAGGAACTTGATCATCTTCTTCTATTCGGGCTAAGGGCATTGGTTGAACACTAGGAGCTTGTGATGGTATGGGTGTTGAAGTAGTTTGATGTTGTGTGAGACTTCCATCTTCTTCTTCATCATCATGAGGTTCTTGTTCCATAGGAAGAAGTGCACCAACACCCATGGTCAAAATGTCTTGAGAAGAATCTTCTTCATCTGCATCACTTAGATCAACTTGCTCCCCATGGGAGCTATTAAATTCATCAAACACCACGTCACAAGTTTCTACAACACATCCATTGGATTTGTTGTAGACTCTATAGGCGTGAGAGTTTGATCCATAATAACAAATATACCCTCAATTGTTTTGGATTGAAATTTTCCTAACCGTTCTCTTTTGTTGAGTATGAAACATTTGCACCCAAATACACGAAAGTACTTGACATTTGGCTTGTTCCTGTTAGCAGCTCATATGGAGTCTTTTCCAATATAGTGCGGAGGAAGAGCCGGTTTGATGCATGGCATGCGGTATTGACAGCTTCGCCCAAAAACTATGTGGTGACTTGTATTCATCCAACATGGACCTTGCCATCTCTACAAGTGTACGGTTCTTCCTTTCGCTACACCATTTTGCTGAGGAGTGTATGGAGCTGAATATTGATGCTCAATCCCTTCATCACTAAGGAATTCTTCCAAGGTATAATTCTTGAACTCGAGCCATTGTCACTTCTTATTGCCAGGATTTCTTTGTCAAACTTATGTTGGGCTTGCTTGGCAAAATCAATGAAGGTGATCTTGGTTTCGTCCTTGGACTTGAGGAAGAACACCCAGGCATATCTTGAGTAATCATCAACAATGACAAGCCCATATTTTTTTCCACCAAGACTATCCCATGAAGGAGGCCCAAAAAGATCCACATGAAGGAGCTCCAGGGGCCTTGAAGTAGATACTATGTTCTTGGGTGGGTGCTTTGATTGATGTTGCTTCCGGCTATGCATGCACTACACACGATCTTTCTCAAAAGAGACATTTGTTAGTCCAAGGATGTGATTACCCTTTAAGAGATCTTGAAGATTCCTCATGCCGACATGGGCTAGCCGGCGATGCCATAGCCACCCCTTGTCAGCCTTGGCCATTAGACAAGTTGCATGGAATGTGCTCTCTTTAGAAATCAACCGTAAAGGTTGCCATCCAACTCTCCAACAAAGGCCACTTGAGAGTATCTCTCTAAAGACTTTCACATCCGTTAGTCCAAATAGTGTATCATAACCAATGAAGCCAATTGGCGGACGAAAGCAAATGATATTTAAGGGATTGGACAAGCATGACATTTGCAAGAGACATGTCATTTGTGATAGCCACCTTTCCCAACCCAAGTACCTGTCCTTTTGATCCTCCACCAAACATAATGCTCATAAATGGTTGAATAGCTTCCATGAAATCGTAGAGCAATTTGCTATCTCCGGTCATATGATTGGTACATCCACTATCAATCACCCATTTTACTCCACCGAGAAAGCAACCTACACACAATTATTACTTGGTTAGAGGCACCCATTTTACAATGGGACCTCTCAAGTTAGTCACAAGGGTCTTAGGGACCCAAATAGCATAAAACGAAATGCATTTCGGGACCAACAAACTTTATAAACTTCTCCATCCTTAGTCTTACGCAGTACATAGGATGGAGGCATGAACTCTTTTGGCTTGTTGAGAGTGGGCATGCCCCTTGTGGCCTTCCCACTAACAACCTTACCTTTCTCCTTGTGTCCTTCTCGTACAAAGGTTTCTTTTAAAAGGGTGGTGCACTTTTGGGAGGACGTCTTCTTCTTGCTTGTGCTTGGGTCAAACCCGAGTCCCTCTTTGGCGAACACTTCATTGTGTTGGCTCAACACCTCATTAAGGTTCTTTTGCCCTTGAGCACATGTCATGAGCCCTTTCTCGATTTGAGCTTTGAGAAAACGATTCTCCTCAAGAATGGATGCTAGATCACTACTAGAGTTAGTAGAACAAGCATCAACATTGATAATAGGAGACGAGTAAGCCTTAGCTAGAGTTTCAAGATAAGTAAGTTTGAGTGTCTCAAAACTCTTGTAAGAAGGGTGAGCTCTTCTTCCTTAGTCTTGAGAGACACGGATAGAAGCTCACAATCCTTAGTGAGAGAAGCATGAGACTTCGCAAGCTTACTTTTATCATTCATCAACTCTTCACAAGAGCCAATAGCCTTTTCAAGGAGGCAAGATCTTTAGTATGAACATCAATATTTGCACCAATTTTTAAGCATAGTTCATCATTTCGTGCTTCCTCATATTTGACTTTCCGCTCAAGGATTTCACATTTTCCTTTTCCTCGGTGACGAGGGTTTGAGTTCCTTAATGGTGATGGTGTGCTTACTCACTATCTCCATAAGCATACGAAACATAGTGAGCTTCTTTCCTTTGAGGGAGCACATGAACTTATTAAGTTTAGCAAGCATAGGATCAGTTAGATCATCATCCTCATAACTATCCTCCGCATCAAGATACTCATCACTAGGAGTAGAAGGAGTGAAAAGAGGAGGATTTGATCGTGGAGTTACCTTGACCTTGTCAGAAGAGCTTTGGTCCTCTTCTTCTTCAACCATGGCCTTTGCCATTAGGCATTTGTGAGCATTGCCCTTGTAATCTTTCATGTAGTTGTAGGTGACCACGTCACCACTCTTGTTTACTAACCTCAAGGTGTTTTGAGAGTCTTGAGCAACTCTGGCAACACCACTAACATCATCCGGATCAGATTCTTCTTGAGCAACCATTTCCTTTCCATCTCTCTTCTTGAGCTTGGAGTTCAAAGGATTTGGCAACTTCTTCTTGGGAAAGGTCTTGGGAAACCTTGGTTTATCTTCTCTCTTCTCATAAGGGCACTCGTTGGAGAAGTGATTGGTTTCTTCACAGTTGTAGCATTTTCTTACTTTCTTCTTTTGAAATCTTCCTTGAATTTACCCGCTAAACTTCTTGACAAAAGAGCCATGTCTTCATCTGAAGGGCCCTCGTCGGATTCAATCTCATCACCATCTTCGTCATCCTCTTCTTCTTCTTCACTTTGTTCATCTTCACATACATGCTTGGCCTTCAATGCAAGATTGATCTTTGATGATGGGGAACCATGCATGGCAAGATGTTTTGTGGCATTAGTCTTTGACTCTTCAAATAGTTGAAAGGTGGATACGATGTCATCTGTAGTCATTTCCTTGAAGGTATGGTGTTGTCTTATGTCCCACACCATTTGATGGTGAAATGGAGCAAGAGCATGAAGTAACTTATCCACAAGGAACCTCTTAGTCATGTTGAATCCATCTTGTGTCTTGTCACACTCACATGACTCAATATCGGCAGTGAGAGTCATGAGACGCTCATGGAGTTGATTGGGGGTTTCACCTTTCTCCATACAAAAGTTTTGCAATTGCCCCTTGGCAATTTCATATTGAGCACTCTGGAGGGTAGAAGTGCCAGTCTTGGATCGTACAACAGTTTCCCATAGTTCCTTGGCACTTGTGATGTGTATGAACGGTCTCCTTTGCTTTTCATCCATACCTCTCCTTATCCACATGACTGCAGTGTCATTGAGGTTCTTGTCATATATTTATCTTGTTGTGGGGTTCTTTGGATCAACCACATGATAGCCATACTCCAAGATCTCCAGCATCTCATCGTTTCCATGTCGAAGATGATCCTGCATAGCAACTCTCCACAAAGGAAAATCGGAAGTGGCACTAAGAAAAGGAGGATTGCCTTGAGGATTATATCTTGGTTTCTCAACCTGAGGTCTTGCATAAAGCCAAGGAACACTGGCGTGTTCATTGCTAGGAGGTTGTTGACCAAGTGATGGAGTAGGCACAGTTGGCCTTGAAGCTGCACCACCCGAGAGTGGTGCAAGCACCGTGGACAATGTGGCTAATCTCATTTGGACCAAGGCCTCAAGAGAAGCATCATGCTCCTCTTTTTGCTTAGCAAGGGCCTGTTCTAGATCCTCCGATGCAAAGGACTTGACTTCAAAAGAAGCCCCGCCTTTATCCTTAGGATCTACAACCAGGGGAGTCCCATCCGGGTTCATCTCGCTCTAGGGCGGTTAAGCCACAAGAATAGAGCACGAGGCTCTGATACCAATTTAAAGGATAGAGATGGACCTAGAGGGGGGGTGAATAGGTACAATTACAAATTTTTAATTATTACTTAGCAATTTTAGGCAATAGTGCGGAATATGAAGATGAGCCTAACAATTGCAAGAGAGCACAAAGTACTAAGCAAGTAACACAAACACGTAAGTAGGCAAGCACAATATGATATACGTAAGTGTAAAGAGACAAGTAACCACAAGTAGAGAGTAAGGGTTAGTAATAACCGCAACTCCGGGAGACAAGGATGTATGCCGATGTTCACTTCCTTGGAGGGAAGCTAGTCACCGTTAGAGAGGTGGATGTTACCACGAATGCACACCAACGCCACGAAGGCTCACCCTATTCTCCCTTTGAGACAACACCACAGAGGCGTTTCTCAACCACTAGTGGTAGACCTTGGGGTGGTCTCCAAACCCTCACAAACTTTTCTGTGGGAAATCACAAAGTTCGATTCCTCTCCGAATGACTCCTACCGCCTAGGAGTCTCCAACCTCCAAGAGTAACAAGAACGATGGGGGAAAGCTCAAAAACTTGCTCAAGTCACGAATTCCTTTGGTGCAAAGAAGGGGATGAAGTGGATCTATCACTTGATTGGAGAACTTCTCTCAAATGCTCCTAGAACACTTGGGAATCTAGGATTTGGTGTGGTTGAATGAGAGAGAGAGTGAGGAGTGTTCTTGATAGGTTCAAGGTGAATGGTCAACTCTATCCCGTGGAGAGGAAGGGTATATATATAGGTGGTGGGTAAAAGTGACCGTTTTGGAGTGCAGGATGGGCGGACGTCCGGAGGCACAAATAGGTCCGACGTCCGCGATCACCGGACGACCGGCCGCTGGAAACGTGACCCACAACCCGATGTACAGGATACGGACATCCGAGCAGGGCCGGACATCTGGAGCACGGACGACCGGAGGGTCCGGACGTCCGTAAGAATGCTTCTGTTGTGAACGTGCATCCAGAGCACGGACGACCGGAGGGTCCGGACGTCCGTAAGAAGGCTTCTGTTGTGAACGTGTCGGACGTCCAGAGAGTTCCGGACATCCGTAGGAAAGCTTCATTGTGGACGCGGACGTCCGGAAGTGGCGGACGTCCAAGGCAAGGTATAGAAATAGTAGCTTTTGAGCAAGTTTTCACTAGATCCATCGATCCCTCTTAATAGTGCGGGATCCCTATACTCATGATCAAACCATAAATGAAGTCGACATCTTGTATCTCCATTCTTGAGTTATATGCTTTTGTCCCTAGTCATGATCCATGCACACGGTCTTTGAAACATAATCCGAGATATACTTGATAAACATGATTAGTCCCGAACATATGTGTTGTCATCAACATCAAAATATGATTAAGGGCATGATTGCACTTTCACCAGTGCACTTTAGCACGGGCAAGGGCCCGACGGGCACCTTCAATGTAGACGGAGCGCTTGATGACTTCAATCCATGGACATGCGTCCACCAGCCGCCGCACTAGCCCGGCAGTAGCTCCTGTGCATGGCTTCCAATGGCCACAAAGAAATTATGAGGCCCTTCATGGCCTGTTCGGCGACCTTGTGGAGCTCGACCAGCTGCTTCATTTGGTCGCTCGAGGCACCGGATGTCCGCCTCGACATCTTGGGACGAGCACCTTTTCCGTCGAACTCCCCTCCTTGGCGCGGTAGAACGCGACAACATCAGACACACTACGGGGAAGATCTGCGAATGCTCCTGGAGAGCTCCGGATTCGGGCAAGTAATAGATAATTCACTTTCACATGCTTGCTTTGCATAAAGAATGCCTTACCCGCCGCTATCTTCTTTAATGATTCAATTTCCTGGAGGGCTTTTTGGGCTTCGGCCTTAGCGGCTTTGGCACTCTCAAGAGCAGGCGAGCTCAGACTCGAAGTCTTGAGTCACGCTCAAACTCTCGTGTTTTCCACGAGCCTGGAGCTCTTGCTGCACCTCCGCCACCCGGCCTCCTGCTCTCTCTCGCTCAGTGCGCTCATGACGCTGTGCTTTCGGCCATGGACACCGCTTTCTTCAGGGTCGCCACCTTGTTCGTGGCCCCTACAATACCCACGTTAATCTTGTCATTTTTGCAACCAAATCCTTTCTATAAGGTATTACTTTAATAAGGTATTACTTACCTTCCTTGTCCTCGAGCTGCTTCTTGGCAAGGCCGAGCTCGTTCTCGGACCGCCGAGGCTCTGCTTCAATGCATTGACCTCCATGACGATTACAGAGGTCAAGCAGCGCAGCCTGCATTCCCATATTGACATACTTATGTTAGACTCCTGCATGATATCTTTTTAGATCCTTAGTCCGCTTTTCTTCCCGAACACCGAACTAAGCATCGAGAACTACCGTCTATCGTAATATTTTTACATATTCTAAACTTACCTCAAAGCCTGTTAGAAGGCTAGTACAGGCTTCAGTCAGCCCGCTCTTGTGGTGAACTTTCGGATCACCACACTCATAACAGTGCGGTGCTCCTCGTCGATGGAGGCGCCGTTAAGCGCCTCCAGCAAGCTATCCGTGCCTCCGGATAGAGCGGAGGTCACCGGCGTCGCAGTCTTGCCCTTCTTACGAAGGGCGCTTGCGGACTTCGAACCACTGAAGGTTCGGTACATAGTCCCAAGACAGGGCGGACTTAGAGCCCTCTCGGTCTCGCCCCTTTGCGCCCGAGTCCGGAGGTCGCCTTGCGCGCCTCCAGACCACCTCCTCCGGCTGGGCCCCTTTTGGGACTCCACCGCGGTGTCGCTCAAGCGTCACGAGGAGAGGAGGCGGTCGGAAGTGAAGTGCTATTCACATCCGACGAATCCAGGGAGCCGCTCGACGAAGCGGCGAGCTCGTCCTTGGGCGGGCTACATGGTCATATTCGGCGTTAGAAGACACTATGCGACAAATAAAAAGTCATGAGCTATTCCGGAGTCCGGACACTTACGATCTCGCCAGGGGCTTGGCCCTTGGTGGCCACTCCTCCTCGTCATTGTCGGCGATGGTGGAGAAGTCCGGAGGAAGGGACCTTCCTTTCTTGGACCCTCCGGCCTCCCCAGTCGGGGGGGCCTTCCTTTTATTCTCTCCCCCCGCTGTGGGAGAGGCTTCTCTTTCCTCCTCCCCGTCCTCGGGAGGATTCCGCCTCAGAGTCGTCGGACGATGAGTCCGACAACACCTGGCGTCGGGCGCTCCTTCGAGTCCCCGTGGCCTTCTTCTTGGCCTTCTTCTCCGGCACCACGTGAGGTGCCGGAGCCAGCAGCCTTCCAAGCAGCGCGTCCGCTGGTCTTCGGCAAGGGAGCCGGACGGTTAACCTGCCCGGACGTGTTACGCCAGATCTGTCAAAAGGTAAGGGAGTTTAGATCCCACATAGAGTCAAACTATGAAAAACAAGAGTCCCGTAAAGGGCAAAATAGCTTACCTCGGTAGCTTGGCGCTATGCGAGCTGAATCCATGATCTTGATGGCGGATGTAGAACCTCGGCGCCTTGAACAACACCTTCCTGCATCTTCGTACATAGTGTTGAAGAGCCTTTTCAGAGTTTGGTGCTGTGCCGGATCGAACTCCCACAATTTGAAGGCCCGTTGTTGGCATGGGAGGATCCGACGGATGAACATAACCTGGACTACATTGACAAGCCTGAGATTCTTGTCCACCAGGGTTCGGACGCAGGTTTGGAGTCCGGACAGCTCTTCCGAATCACCCCACGTCAGGCCCGTCTCTTTCCATGATGTGAGCCGTGTGGGGAAGCCGGATCAGAATTCGGGGGCCGCCGCCCATTGAGAGTCAGCGGCTCGGTGATGTAGAACCACCCGATTGCCACCCTTTATGGTATCCACAAAGGAGCCCTCGAGCCATAGGACTTTGGCCATCTTGCCAACCATGGCACCTCCAACTCCGCTTGGCGGCCGCCCACTACCTTGGCTTGACATTGAAGGTCTTCACCATAAGCGAAGTGGGGCTGGATGCAGAGGAAGGCCTCGCACACGACGATGAGTGCCGAGATGTTGAGGATGAAATTCAGGGCCAGATCATGGAAGTCTAGGCCGTAGTAGAACATGAGCCCCCGGACAAATGGGTGAAGTGGAAAACCTAGTCCGCGGAGGAAGTGGGTGAGGAACACCACCCTCTCATGGGGCCTGGGGGTGGAATGAGCTGCCCCTCGTCGGGGAGCCGGTGCGCGATGTCGCTGGACAAGTATCCGGCCTTCCGCAGCTTTTTGACTTGTCCCTCCATGACGGAGGAGACCATCCACTTGCCTCCCGCTCCGAACATGGCTGGAGGAGGTTGAGCAGGGATGTGCGGACTTGGGCGCTGGAGCTCGAGTGCGCGGAAATGGATGAGCAAAGGAGGAAGAAGGCGTAGGTGAAAAGGTGGATCCTTATACCCTTATATGGGCGGACGAAGCTATGTGTCCCCCGCCAGCCTGGTAAACTCGCTTATCTCGCAAGCGCCGTAATCAATGACGCGGTTGGGTTACCCACGCCCGTATTGATGAGAATCCCGGAATAAGGGGGCACAATCTCCGCTCTGATAAGACGTGCCAAGGAAACCGCCTCGCTAAACGCGTTGAGGTGGAACAGTAAAAACGATTCGTATAAAGGCCAGGCTGTGGTGTGAAGTCACGCCGCGAAATACGTCAGCAGATCTGTGCAAAAGTTATTCTCTCTACGGTGGTATGTGGAACTTGTTTTGCGAGCGGACACAATCCTTGTGTTCAAAATCTTCTATGAAGTATTCGAGGAGGAACCCGCCTTGCAATGCGAAGACAATATGCGCGCGGACTCATCGTCATTGAAGCCTGGTTAGGGGCTCTTGAGGAGTCTGGATTAGGGGTGTCCGGATAGCGAACTAGCACCGTTGGCGGACTCTGGACTATGAAGATACAAGATTGAAGACTTCGTCCCGTGTCCGGATGGGACTTTCCTTGGCGTGGAAGGCAAGCTTGGCGATATGGATATGTAGATCTCCTACCATTGTAACCGACTACGTAACCCTAACCCTATCCGATGTCTATATAAACCGAGGGTTTTAGTCCGTGGGACGAACAACAATCATACCATAGGCTAGATTCTAGGGTTTAGCCTCTCTGATCTTGTGGTAGATACACTCTTGTACTACCCATATCATCAATATTAATCAAGCAGGAGTAGGGTTTTACCTCCATCGAGAGGGCCCGAACCTGGGTAAAAACATCGTGTCCCTTGTCTCCTGTTACCATCCGCCTAGACGCACAGTTTGGGACCCCCTACCCGAGATCCGCCGGTTTTGACACCGACAACGCCCAAGACCACCATTGGCACCTGGCCAACTAGCTAATCCCACCAGCCTCAAGCGCGGTGAGGATTATCCTGATGAATGGGCAAAGCGCCAAGCCAAGCTGTCCAGGCAAGCCAAAGAAGCAGTGAGGAAATTCAATGAGGACTCTGTTGCTGCTGCTGCCTCTGCTGAGGCCTCTGCTGTCAAGCCAAAGAAATCTATGGCAAAGAAGCCCTTGCAAAGCCAAGTGCTTCAACTCCGGTGCCCTCAAGGCCTAGTTCCTCAAGAATGCCCTCACGGCCGAAATCCTCAAAGCTCTCACGGCCAATTCCTCATGCTGCTCCTGCTCCTCCAAAATCTTCAGCTCCTCCGCCAAAGTCTTGGCCGCTCGAGCAAAGTCTTACACACTGTGCATCTTGCCACGTGCCAAGGACGACAGGCATCTCCATTGCCTCAGGTGTCTCAGCTAGTTCCTCAGCTGCACCCAATTCTTCAACGGGTCCGTCTCTACTGAAGAAAAGGCCACTATAGGACGAGGTTCTTGCCCTAGTCCTCAGAAGAAGCAGGTTGCCTTCCAAGTACCGTCTGAAGAAGACGAAGCTAATGATGAAGAACTTGCTGAGATCATCAGAGACAGAAAAGTTAGGGCCGCTAGAGCCAAAGGCACTAATGTGCCACTACTATTGGATCCTAAGTTGATCCTCGATTATATTGATCTCTGGCACAAGGATCCAGACAATCCTATGCCTGATTTCAATTTGACTCCTGGCCAAAGTCACATGCTGACCCATTTCATCTCTGAAGAAAAATGGAAATATGAGAAGGCCAGGCAGATCAAGAAAGCACAGTATAGGAAAGAACAGTTTTTGAAGACCAACGTTGTCTCTATGACAACTGATGAGCTTATAAAAATCTAGTCTGAAATCAAAGCCCTCAGCAATAACTTCAATGCCTACTATGCTGATTGGCAAGGTGCCAAAGTCAGATTTGTTAAAATGACTGAGAAATTCACCTCCAATGTTGCAGCTCTATCGCAACAGAAATTCCTCGAGTGAAGCTTCGCTCAAGAAAGCGAAGAACATGCCAAGACCAATCGATGACTTTCGGATCAAGAAGAAAATGTTAGTTCCAGGACTGATGACTGCATTCCAGCCGCTGAAGACATTGCCAGGGCATTCACTAGTGGTCCGCCTGAAGAAAATGAAGAAGTCAGGGCAACTGCATCAGTTGTGCCTAAAGAAAATCAACCAGATTCCTCTGCTCCTCCTGCGCCTACACCAACTCCAATCCTTCCATCTGCATTAGATGTGAAGAAGACCAAGGCTGCAGAGCGTGCAGCTGTGAAGAAAGGGAAAGCATCAGCTGCTTCAGATTCCTCAGCTCCAAAGAAAATGAAGCCTATGACAAGTTCATTTGCAAATCCAATTGATGCCGTTCCGATCCCATGTTAGTGAACGTAGCAGAAATTCAAAATTTTCCTACGTGTCACCAAGATCTATCTATGGAGAAACCAGCAACGAGGGGAAGAAGAGTGCATCTACATACCCCGGTAGATCGCTAAGCGGAAGCGTTCAAGAGAACGGGGTTGAAGGAGTCGTACTCGTCGTGATCCAAATCACCGGAGATCCTAGTGCCGAACGGACGGCACCTCCGCGTTCAACACACGTACAGCCCGGTGACGTCTCCCATGCCTTGATCCAGCAAGGAGAGAGGGAGAGGTTGAAGAAGACTCCATCTAGCAGCAGCACGACGGCGTGGTGGTGGTGGAGGAGCGTGGCAATCCTGCAGGGCTTCGCCAAGCACCGCGGGAGAGGAGGAGGACTTGGGAGAGAGGTAGGGCTGCGCCAAGAGGGAGATGTTCTCGTGTGTTAGGCAGCCCCAAAACCTCCACTATATATAGGGGCAAAGGGGAGGGGAGACGCCCTAGGGTTTCCCCTAGGGGGGGCGGCGGCCAGGGCAGATGGGATCTCTCCCTTGGGTGACTTGTCCCCAAGCCGGAGGTGGGAACCCTAGATGGGCGCCCCAAACCCCTGGTCACGTGGGAATAGGTGAGGCGACATCCCTTAGTGGGCTGGTTTGCCCCTTCCCTTGGCCCATGAAGCCCCCCAACACTTGCCGGGGCTCCCGAAACACCTTCCGGTCATGCTGGTCTTCACCCGGTACCTCCGGAACACTTCCGGACTGCAAAACCCTTCGTCCAATATATCAATCTTTACCTTCGGACCATTCCGGAACTCCTCGTGACGTCCGGGATCTCATCCGGGACTCGAACAACATTCGGTAACCACGTATATCTATTCCCTATAACCCTAAGCGCCACCAACCTTAAGTGTAGACCCTACGGGTTCGGGAACCATCTTGCGCACATGACCGAGACGTTCTCAGTCAAGAACCAACAACGGGATCTGGATACCCATGTTGGCTCCCACATGTTCCACGATGATCTCATCGGATGAACCACGATGTCGAGGATTCAATCAATCCCGTATTCAATTCCCTTTGTCTAGCGGTATAGTACTTGCCGAGATTCGATCGTCGGTATCCCGATACCTTGTTCAATCTCGTTACCGGCAAGTCTCTTTACTCGTTCCGTAACACATCATCCCATGATCAACCCCTTGGTCACATTGTGCACATTATGATGATGTCCTACCGAGTGGGCCCAGAGATACCTCTCCGTTTACAGAGTGACAAATCCAGTCTCGATTAGTGCCAACCCAACACACACTTTCGGAGATACCAGTAGTGCACCTTTATAGTCACCCGATTCGTTGTGACGTTTGGTTCACCAAAGCATTCCTACGGTATCCGGGAGTTGCACAATCTCATGGTCTAAGGAAAAGATACTTGACATTAGAAAAGCTTTAGCATACGAACTATACGATCTTTGTGCTAGGCTTAGGATTGGGTCTTGTCCATCACATCATTCTCCAAATGATGTGATCCCGTTATCAACGACATCCAATGTCCATGGTCAGGAAACCGTAACCATCTGTTGATCAACGAGCTAGTCAACTAGAGGCTTACTAGGGACATGGTGTTGTTGAAGGAAATATGCCCTAGAGGCAATAATAAAGTTATTATTTATTTCCTTATATCATGATAAATGTTTATTATTCATGCTAGAATTGTATTAACCGGAAACATAATACATGTGTGAATACATAGACAAACAGAGTGTCACTAGTATGCCTCTACTTGACTAGCTCGTTAATCGAAGATGGTTATGTTTCCTAATCATAGACATGAGTTGTCATTTGATTAACGGGATCACATCATTAGGAGAATGATGTGATTGACATGACCCATTCCGTTAGCCTAGCACTTGATCGTTTAGTATGTTGCTATTGCTTTCTTCATGACTTATACATGTTCCTGTAACTATGAGATTATGCAACCCCGTTTACGGAGGAACACTTTGGTGCTACCAAACGTCACAACGAATCGGGTGATTATAAAGGAGTACTACAGGTGTCTCCAAAGGTACATGTTGGGTTGGCGTATTTCGAGATTAGGTTTTGTCACTCCGATTGTCGGAGAGGTATCTCTGGGCCCTCTCGGTACATGTTAGTTACAGAATGATGCATTACGTAACGAGTAAAGAGACTTGACGGTAACGAGATTGAACTAGGTATTGGATACCGACGATCGAATCTCGGGCAAGTAACATACCGATGACAAAGGAACAACGATGTTGTTATGCGGTTTGACCGATAAAGATCTTCGAGAATATGTAGGAGCCAATATGAGCATCCAGGTTCCGCTATTGGTTATTGACCAAGAATAGTTCTAGGTCATGTCTACATAGTTCTCGAACCCGTAGGGTCCGCACGCTTAAGGTTTCGATGATGCTTATATTATGAGTTTATGAGTTTTGATGTACCGAAGGAGTTCGAGTCCCGAAGAGATCGGGGACATGACGAGGAGTCTCGAAATGGTCGAGACGTAAAGATCGATATATTGGACGACTATATTCGGAGTTCGGAAAGGTTCCGAGTGATTCGGGAATTCGCCGGGGAGTATATGGGCCTTATTGGGCCATACGGGAATAGAGGAGAGAGGCCAAAAGGAAGGAGGCCTGCGCCCCCTCTGGTCCGAATTGGACAAGGCGCAGCCCCCTTTTCCTTATTCCTCTCCCCTCTTTCCCTTCTCCTACTCCAACAAGGGAGGTGGAATCCTACTAGGACTAGGGAGTCCTAGTAGGACTCCACACCTGGCGCGCCCTCCTAGGGCCGGCCTCCTCCCCCTTGCTCCTTTATATACGGGGGCAGGGGGGCACCCCATGACACACAAGTTGATCTACGGATCGTTCCTTAGCCGTGTGCGGTGCCCCCTCCACCATATTCCACCTCGGTCATATCGTCATGAGCTTAGGCGAAGCCCTCGCGCCGGTGGAGCATCATCATCGCCACCACGCCGTCGTCTTGACGAACTCATCCCCGACGCTTTGCTGGATCGAAGCCCGGGGATCGTCATCGAGCTGAACGTGTGCTGAACTCGGAGGTGCCGTGCGTTCGGTACTTGGATCGGTCGGATCGTGAAGACGTCGACTACATCAACAGCGTTGTCATAACGCTTCGCTTACGGTCTCACGAGGGCGTGGACAATACTCTCCCTCTCGTTGCTATGTCATCACCTTGATCTTGCGTGTGCGTAGGAAATTTTTGAAATTACTACGCTCCCCAACAAATGGTATCGAGCCTGGTTTTATCGTTGATGTTATATGCCCGAGTAGAACACAAGTGAGTTGTGGGCGATATAAGTCATCTTGCTTACCAAGATGTCATACTTTGGTTCAGCGGTATTGTGAGATGAAGCGGCCGGACCGACATTACGCGTGACGCTTACGCGAGACTGGTTTCACCGCTTGAGCACTCGTTGCTTAAAGGTGACTGGCGGGTGTCTGTCTCTCTCACGTTAGTTGAACCGAGTGTGGCTCGCCCGTCCTTGCGAAGGTTAAAACAGCACCAACTTCACAAACTATCGTTGTGGTTTTGATGCGTGGTAAGAACGGTTCTTGCTCAGCCCGTAGCAGCCACGTAAAACTTGCAACAACAAAGTAGAGGACGTCTAACTTGTTTTTGCAGGGCATGTTGTGATGTGATATGGTCAAGACGTGATGCTATATTTTATTGTATGAGATGATCATGTTTTGTAACCGAGTTATCGGCAACTGGCAGGAGCCATATGGTTGTCGCTTTATTGTATGAAATGCAAACACCATGTAATTGCTTTACTTTATCACTAAGCGGTAGCGATAGTCGTAGAAGCAATAGTTGGCGAGACGACAACGATGCTACGATGGAGATCAAGGTGTCGCGCCGGTGACGATGGTGATCACGACGGTGCTTCGGAGATGGAGATCACAAGCACAAGATGATGATGGCCATATCATATCACTTTTATTGATTGCATGTGATGTTTATCCTTTATGCATCTTATCTTGCTTTGATTGACGGTAGCATTTTAAGATGATCTCTCACTAAAATTATCAAGACGTGTTCTCCCGAGTATGCACCATTGCCAAAGTTCGTCGTGCCCAGACACCACGTGATGATCGGGTGTGATAAGCTCTACGTCCATCTACAACGGGTGCAAGCCAGTTTTGCACACGCAGAATAATCAGGTTAAACTTGACGAGCCTAGCATATGCAGATATGGCCTCGGAACACGGAGACCGAAAGGTCGAGCGTGAATCATATAGTAGATATGATCAACATAGTGATGTTCACCATTGAAAACTACTCCATCTCACATGATGATCGGTTATGGTTTAGTTGATATGGATCACGTGATCACTTAGAAGATTAGAGGGATGTCTATCTAAGTGGGAGTTCTTAAGTAATATGATTAATTGAACTTAAAATTATCATGAACTTAGTCCTGGTAGTATTTTGCAAATTATGTTGTAGATCAATAGCTCGCGTTGTTGCTTCCCTATGTTTGTTGCTCTCATATGTCTATTTTAATATGTTCCTAGAGAAAATTAATTGGATCCGTGATCTGAGGTTTATCCTCATTGCTGCACAGAAGAATTATGTCCTTAATGCACCGCTAGGTGACAAACCTATTGCAGGAGCAGATGCAGACGTTATGAACGTTTGGCTAGCTCAATATGATAACTACTTGATAGTTTAGTGCACCATGCTTAATGGCTTAGAATCGGGACTTCAAAGACGTTTTGAACGTCATTGACCATATGAGATGTTCCAGGAATTGAAGTTAATATTTCAAGCAAATACCCAAGTTGAGAGATATGAAGTCTCCAACAAGTTCTATAGCTAAAAGATGGAGGAGATGAAGGAAATATGCCCTAGAGGCAATAATAAAGTTATTATTTATTTCCTTATATCATGATAAATGTTTATTATTCATGCTAGAATTGTATTAACCGGAAACATAATACATGTGTGAATATATAGACAAACAATATGTCACTAGTATGCCTCTACTTGACTAGCTTGTTAATCAAAGATGGTTATGTTTCCTAACCATGAACAAGGAGTTGTTATTTGATTAACAAGGTCACATCATTAGTTGAATGATCTGATTGACATGACCCATTCCGTTAGCTTAACACTTGATCGCTTAGTATGTTAATGCTTTCTTCATGACCCATACATGTTCCTATAACTATGAGATTATGCAACTCCGTTTACGGAGGAACACTTTGGTACTACCAAACGTCACAACGAATCGGGTGATTATAAAGGAGTACTACAGTGTCTCCAAAGGTACTTGTTGGGTTGGCGATTTCGAGATTAGGTTTTGTCACTCCGATTGTCGGAGAGGTATCTCTAGGCCTTCTCGGTAATGCACATCACTTAAGCCTTGCAAGCATTACAACTAATGAGTTAGTTGTGAGATGATGTATTACGGAACGAGTAAAGAGACTTACCGTAACGAGATTGAACTAGGTATTGGATACCGACGATCGAATCTCGGGTAAGTAACATACCGATGACAAAGGGAACAACGTATGTCGTTATGCGGTTTGACCGATAAAGATCTTCGAGAATATGTAGGAACCAATATGGGCATCCAGGTTCCGCTATTGGTTATTGACCGAGAATGGTTCTAGGTCATGTCTACATAGTTCTCGAACCCGTAGGGTCCGCACGCTTAACGCTTCGATGATGAGTTCATTATGAGTTTATAAGTATTGATGCACGAAGTTTGTTCGAGTCCCGGATGTGATCACGGACATGACGAGGAGTCTCGAAATGGTCGAGACATAAAGATTGATATATTGGAAGCCTATGTTTGGACTTCGAATGGTTCCGAGTGAAAGCAGGATATTCTTGAACACCGGGGTTACTGGAACCCCGGGGGTATATGGGCCTTCATGGGCCTCAAGGGAGAAGGAGAAGGGCCGGCCAGGTGGGCTGCGCCCCCTCCCCTCTAGTCCGAATAGGACAAGGAGAGGGGGCGCCTTTCCTCTTTCCCTCCCAATCCTACTCCAACTAGGACAGGGGGAGTCCTACTCCCGTGGGAGTAGGACTCCTCAAGCAGCGCCTCCCAAGGCTGGCCGCACCCCCTTGGCTCCTTTATATCTGAGGCAGGGGGCACCCATGACACACAAGTTGATCTACGGATCTTTCCTTAGCCGTGTCGGTGCCCCTTCCACCATATTCCACTTGGTCATATCGTCATGGAGCTTAGGCGAAGCCCGCGCGGAGAAGTCATATCGTCGCGGAGCTTAGGCGAAGCCCTGCGTCGGTGGAGCATCAACATCGTCCCACGCCGTCGTCTTGACGGAACTCATCCCCGACACTTTGCTGGATCGAGTCCGGGATCGCCATCGAGCTGAACGTGTGCGTAACTTCGGAGGTGCCGTCGTTCGGTGCTTGGATCGGTCGGATCGTGAAGACGTCGACTACATCAACAGCGTTGTTATAACGCTTCCGCTTTCGGTCTCACGAGGGTACGTGGACGGATACTCTCCCTCTCGTTGCTATGCCATCACCATGGTCTTGCGTGATCGTGAGGAAAATTTTGAAATTACTACGTTCCCCAACAAAGGGTATCGAGCCTGGTTTTATGCGTTGATGTCATGTGCACGAGTAGAACACAAGTGAGTTGTGGGCGATACAAGTCATACTGCCTACCAGCATGTCATACTTTGGTTCAGCGGTATTGTGAGATGAAGCGCCCGGACCGACATTACGCGACGCTTACGCGAGACTGGTTTCACCGCTCCGAGCACTCGTTGCTTAAAGGTGACCGGCGGTGTCTGTCTCTCTCACTTTAGTTGAATCGAGTGTGGCTACGCCGGTCCTTGAGAAGGTTAAAACGAGTCTATTTGACGAAGTATCGTTGTGGTTTTGATGCGTAGGTAAGAACGGTTCTTGCTCAGCCCGTAGCAGCCACGTAAAACTTGCAACAACAAAGTAGAGGACGTCTAACTTGTTTTTGCAGGGCATGTTGTGATGTGATATGTTCAAGACATGATGCTATATTTTATTGTATGAGATGATCATGTTTTGTAACCGAGTTATCGGCAATCGGCAGAGCCATATGGTTGTCGCTTATTGTATGAAATGCAAACGCCATGTAATTGCTTTACTTTATCACTAAGTGGTAGCGATAGTCGTAGAAGCAATAGTTAGCGAGACGACAACGATGCTACGATGGAGATCAAGGTGTCGTGCCGGTGACGATGGTGATCATGACGGTGCTTCAAGATGGAGATCACAAGCACAAGATGATGATGACCATATCATATCACTTATATTGATTGCATGTGATGTTTATCCTTTATGCATCTTATCTTGCTTTGATTGACGGTAGCATTATAAGATGATCTCTCACTAAAATTATCAAGAAGTGTTCTCCCGAGTATGCACCGCTATAAAGTTCTTCGTCTTTGAGACACCACGTGATGATCGGGTGTGATAGGCTCTACGTTCAAATACAACGGGTGCAAAACAGTTGCACACGCGGAATACTCAGTTAAACTTGACGAGCCTAGCATATAACAGATATGGCCTCGAACACGAGACCGAAGGTCGGCGTGAATCATATAGTAGATATGATCAACATAGTGATGTTCACCATTGAAACTACTCCATCTCACGTGATGATCGGACATGGTTTAGTTGATTTGGATCACGTAATCACTTAGATGACTAGAGAGATGTCTGTCTAAGTGGGAGGTTTTAATATGATTAATTAAACTTAAATTTATCATGAACTTAGTACCGATAGTATTTTGCTTGTCTATGTTTCTTTGTAGATAGATGGCTCATGCTGTTGTTCCGTTGAATTTTAATGCGTTCCTTGAGAAAGCAAAGTTGAAAGATGATGGTAGCAATTACACGGATTGGGTCCGTAATTTGAGGATTATCCTCATTGCTGCACGTAAAAATTACGTCCTGGAAGCACCGCTGGGTGACAGTTCTGCGATGATCTTGAGCGGTTGTGAACGTCCGGCAAAGCAGCTGATGACTACTCAATAGTTCAATGTGCCATGCTTTACGGCTTAGAACCGGGTCTTCAACGACGTTTTGAACGTCATGGAGCATATGAGATGTTCCAGAGTTGAAGTTAATATTTCAAGCAAATGCCCGGATTGAGAGATATGAAGTCTCCAATAAGTTCTATAGCTGCAAGATGGAGGAGAATAGTTCACATCGGTGAGCACATACTCAAAATGTCCGGGTATAACAATCACTTAATTCAGCCGGGAGTTAATCTTCCGGATGATAGTGTCATTGATGAATTCTCCAATCACGCCACCAAGCTACAAGAGCTTCGTGATGAACTATAATATGCAAGGGATGACTAAGACAATTCCCGAGCTCTTCGCAATGCTAAAAGCTGCGGAGGTAGAAATCAAGAAAGAGCATCAAGTGTTGATGGTCAACAAGACCACTAGTTTCAAGAAAAGGGCAAAGGGAAGAAGAAGGAAACTTCAAAAAGAACAGCAAGAAAGTTGCTGATCAAGAGAAGAAACCCAAGTCTGGACCTAAGCACAAATCGAGTGTTTTTACCGCAAGCGGATGGACATTTGAAGCGGAACTGCCCCAAGTATTTGGCGGATAAAAGGATGGCAAGGTGAACAAAGGTATATATGATATACATGTTATTGATGTGTACCTTACTAATACTCGCAGAGTACCGGTATTTGATACCGGTTCATTGCTAATATTTGCAACTCAAACAGAACTACGGATTAGCGAAGATTGGCTAAGGACGAGGTGACGATGCGCGTTGGAAATAGTTCCAAAGTCGATGTGATCGCGATCGACACGCTACCTCTACATCTACCTTCGGATTAGTTTTAGACCTAAATAATTGTTATTTGGTGCCAGCGTTGAGCATGAACATTATATCTGGATCTTGTTTAATGCGAGACGGTTATTCATTTAAATCAGAGAATAATGGTTGTTCTATTTATATGAGTAATATCTTTTATGGTCATGCACCCTTGAAGAATGGTCTATTCTTGTTGAATCTCGACGGTAGTGATACACATATTCATAATGTTAAAGCCAAAAGATGCAGAGTTGATAATGATAGTGCAACTTATTTGTGGCACTCGCCGTTTAGGTCATATCGGTGTAAAACGCATGAAGAAACTCCATATTGATGGGCTTCGGAATCACTTGATTATGAATCACTTGGTACTTGCGAACCGTGCCTCATGGGCAAGATGACCAAAACGCCGTTCTCGGAACTATGGAGCGAGCAACTGATTTGTTGGAAATCATACATACCGATGTTTGTGGTCCAATGAATGTTGAGGCACTTGGCGGGTATCGTTATTTTCTCACCTTCACAGATGATTTGAGCAGATATGGGTATATCTACTTAATGAAACACAAATCTGAAACATTTGAAAAGTTCAAAGAATTTCAGAGTGAAGTGGAAAATCATCGTAACAAGAAAATAAAGTTTCTACGATCTGATCGTGGAGGAGAATATTTGAGTTACAAGTTTGGTTTACATTTGAAACAATGTGGAATAGTTTCAAACTCACGCCACCCGAACACCACGTAGAAATGGTGTGTCCGAACGTCGAATCGTATTTTACTAGATATGGTGCGATCTATGATGTCTATTTCCGATTTACCGCTATCGCTTTGGGGTTATGCTTTAGAGACGGCGCATTCACGTTGAATAGGACACCGCAAAATCCGCTGAGACGACGCCTTATGAACTGTGGTTTGGCAAGAAACCAAAGTTGTCGTTTCTTAAAGTTTGGGGCTGCGATGCTTATGTAAAGAAACTTCAACCAGATAAGCTCGAACCCAAATCGGAAAAATGTGTCTTCATAGGATACCCAAAGGAGACTGTTGGGTACACCTTCTATCACAGATCTGAAGGCAAGATTTTCGTTGCTAAATTGGATCCTTTCTAGAGAAGGAGTTTCTCTCGAAAGAAGTGAGTGGGAGGAAAGTAGAACTTGATGAGATAATCAGATTCGCTCCCTTATTGGAAAGTAGTTCATCACAAGAAATGGTTCTGTGACAACTACACCAATTAGTGAGGAAACTAATGATGATGATCATGAAGCTTCAAATCAAGTTACTACCGAACCTCGAGGTCAACCAGAGTGAAATACGCACTGAGTGGTACGGTAATCTTATTCGGAAGTCATGTTACTTGACCATGGCGAACCTACGAACTATGAAGAAGCGATGGTGAGCCCAGATTCGCAAAATGGCTGGAAGCCATGAAATCTGAGATGGGATCCATGTATGAGAACAAAGTATGGACTTTGGTTGACTTGCCCGATGATCGGCAAGCCATTGAAAATAAATGGATCTTTAAGAAGAAGACCGACGCCGATGGTAATATAACTGTCTACAAAGCTCGACTTGTTGCGAAAGGTTTTCGACAAGTTCAAGGGGTTGACTACGATGAGACTTTCTCACCAGTAGCGATGCTTAAGTCTGTCCGAATCATGTTAGCAATTGCCGCATTTTATGATTATGAAATTTGGCAAATGGATGTAAAACTGCATTCTTGAATGGATTTCTAGAAGAAGAGTTGTATATGATGCAACCAGAAGGTTTTGTCGATCCAAAGGGTGCTAACAAAGTGTGCAAGCTCCAACGATCAATTTATGGTCCAGTGCAAGCCTCTCGAGTTGGAATAAACGCTTTGATAGTGTGATCAAAGCATATGGGTTTATATGCACTTTTGGAGAAGCCTGTATTTACAAGAAAGTGAGTGGGAGCTCAGTAGCATTTCTAATATTATATGTGGACGACATATTATTGATTGGAAATGATATAGAATTTCTGGATAGCATAAAGGATACTTGAATAAAAGTTTTTCAATGAAAGACCTCGGTGAAGCTGCTTACATATTGGGCATCAAGATCTATAGAGATAGATCAAGACGCTTAATTGGACTTTCACAAAGCACATACCTTGATAAAGTTTTGAAAAAGTTCAAAATGGATCGAGCAAAGAAAGGTTTTTACCTCAGACACAAGGTGTAAGATTGAGTCGACTCAATGCCCGACCACGCAGAAGATAGAGAGAAATGAAAGATGTTCCTATGCTTCAGCCATAGGCTCTATCATGTATGCAATGCTGTGTACCGACCTGACGATGCTTAGCTGTAAGCTTGGCAGGAAGGTACCAAAGTAATCCAGAGTGGATCATCGGACAGCGGTCAAGAACATCCTGAAATACCGAAAAGGACTAAGGATATGTTTCTCGATATGGAGGTGACAAAGAGCTAGTCGTAAATGGTTACGTCGATGTAAGTTTTGACACCGATCCGGACGATTCTAAATCGCAAACCGGATACGTGTTTTTATTAAACGGTGGAGCTGTCGGTTGGTGCAGTTCTAAACAAAGCGTCGTGGCGGGATCTACATGTGAAGCGGAGTACATAGCTGCTTGGAAGCAGCAAATGAAGGAGTCTGGATGAAAGAGTTCATTTCCGATCTAGGTGTCATACCTAGTGCATCGGGACCGATGAAGATCTTCTCGTGACAATATCGGTGCAATTGCCTTGGCAAAGGAATCCAGATTTCACAAGAGGACCAAGCACATCAAGAGACGCTTCAATTCCATTCGGGACCAAGTCCAAGTGGGAGACATAGAGATTTGCAAAATACATACGGATCTGAATGTTGCGACCCATTGACTAAGCCTCTTCCACGAGCAAAACATGATCAGCACCAAGACTCCATGGGTGTGAGGATCATTACTTTGTAATCTAGATTATTGACTCTAGTGCAAGTGGGAGATCAAGGAAATATGCCCTAGAGGCAATAATAAAGTTATTATTTATTTCCTTATATCATGATAAATGTTTATTATTCATGCTAGAATTGTATTAACCGGAAACATAATACATGTGTGAATATATAGACAAACAAGATGTCACTAGTATGCCTCTACTTGACTAGCTTGTTAATCAAAGATGGTTATGTTTCCTAACCATGAACAAGGAGTTGTTATTTGATTAACAAGGTCACATCATTAGTTGAATGATCTGATTGACATGACCCATTCCGTTAGCTTAACACTTGATCGCTTAGTATGTTAATGCTTTCTTCATGACCCATACATGTTCCTATAACTATGAGATTATGCAACTCCGTTTACGGAGGAACACTTTGGTACTACCAAACGTCACAACGAATCGGGTGATTATAAAGGAGTACTACAGGTGTCTCCAAAGGTACTTGTTGGGTTGGCGATTTCGAGATTAGGTTTTGTCACTCCGATTGTCGGAGAGGTATCTCTAGGCCTTCTCGGTAATGCACATCACTTAAGCCTTGCAAGCATTACAACTAATGAGTTAGTTGTGAGATGATGTATTACGGAACGAGTAAAGAGACTTACCGTAACGAGATTGAACTAGGTATTGGATACCAACGATCGAATCTCGGGTAAGTAACATACCGATGACAAAGGGAACAACGATGTCGTTATGCGGTTTGACCGATAAAGATCTTCGAGAATATGTAGGAACCAATATGGGCATCCAGGTTCCGCTATTGGTTATTGACCGAGAATGGTTCTAGGTCATGTCTACATAGTTCTCGAACCCGTAGGGTCCGCACGCTTAACGCTTCGATGATGTTCATTATGAGTTTATAAGTATTGATGCACCAAGTTTGTTCGAGTCCCGGATGTGATCACGGACATGACGAGGAGTCTCAAATGGTCGAGACATAAAGATTGATATATTGGAAGCCTATGTTTGGACTTCGAATGGTTCCGAGTGAAAACAGGATGTTACTCGAACACCGGGGTTACTGGAACCCCGGGGGTATATGGGCCTTCATGGGCCTCAAGGAGAAGGAGAAGGGCCGGCCAGGTGGGCTGCGCCCCTCCCCTCTAGTCCGAATAGGACAGGAGAGGGGGCGCGCCTTCCTCTTTCCCTCCCCAATCCTACTCCAACTAGGACAGGGGGAGTCCTACTCCCGGTGGGAGTAGGACTCCTCCAAGGCGCGCCTCCCAAGGCTGGCCACACCCCCCCTTGGCTCTTTTATATCTGAGGGCAGGGGCACCCCATGACACACAAGTTGATCTACGGATCTTTCCTTAGCCGTGTCGCGGTGCCCCTTCCACCATATTCCACTTCGTCATATCGTCGGAGCTTAGGCGAAGCCCTGCGCCGGAGAAGTCATATCGTCGCGAGCTTAGGCGAAGCCCTGCGCCGGTGGAGCATCAACATCGCCACCACGCCGTCAGGCCGACGGAACTCATCCCGACACTTTGCTGGATCGGAGTCCGGGATCGCCATCGAGCTGAACGTGTGCGTAACTCGGAGGTGCCGTGACGTTCGGTGCTTGGATCGGTCGGATCGTGAAGACGCACGACTACATCAACAGCGTTGTTATAACGCTTCGCTTTCGGTCTCACGAGGGCGTGGGCGGATACTCTCCCTCTCGTTGCTATGCCATCACCATGGTCTTGCGTGATCGTAGGAAAATTTTGAAATTACTACGCTCCCCAACAGAGAATCGCTCAACTAGTGAGCATGTGCTCAGATTGTCCGGGTACTTCAATCGCTTGAATCAAGTGGGAGTTAATCTTCCAGATAAGATAGTGATTGATGAATTCTCTAGTCACCATCACCAAGTTAGTAGAACTTCGTGATGAACTATAATATGCAAGGGATGACAAAAGAATTCCCAAGCTCTTCGTGATGCTGAAATCGACGAAGGTAGAAATCAAGAAAAGAGCATCAAGTGTTGATGATTGACAAGACCACTAGTTTCAAGGAAAAGGAAAAGGGAAGAAGGAACTTCAAGAAGAACGGCAAGCAAGTTGTCGTTCGAGTGAAGAAGCCCAAGTCCGGACCTAAGCCCGAGACTAAGTGCTTTTGCTGCAATGGAACTGGTCATTTGAAGCGGAACTACCCCAAGTATTTGGCGATAAGAAGGATGGCAAAGTGAACAAGAGTATATTTGATATACAGTTATTGATGTGTGCCTTACTAGTGTTTATAGTAGCCCCGAGTATTTGATACTTGTTCGGTTGCTAAGATTAGTAACTCAAACAGGAGTTACGTAATAAACAGAGACTAGTTGAAGGGGAAGTGACGATGAGTGTTGGAAGTAGTTCCAAGATTGATATGATCATCATCGCACACTCCCTATGCTTTCGGGAATAGTGTTAAACCTAAATAAATGTTATTTGGTGTTTGCGTTGAGCATGAATATGATTTGATCATGTTTATTGCAAAACGGTTATTCATTTAAAGTCAAAGAATAATTGTTGTTCTGCTTACATGAATAAAACCTTCAATGGTCATACACCCAATGAAAATAGTTTTCAAAACGTTATTCATTTAAAGTCAAAGAATAATTGTTGTTCTGCTTAAATGAATAAAACCTTCGATGGTCATACACCCAATAAAATAGTTTGTTGGATCTCGATCGTAGTGATACACATATTCATAATATTGATGCCAAAAGATGCAAAGTTAATAATGATAGTGCAACTTATTTGTGGCACTGCCGCTTAGGTCATATTGGTGTAAAGCGCATGAAGAAACTCCATGCTATTGGGATTTTGGAATCACTTGATTATGAATCACTTGATGCTTATGAACCATGCCTTATGGGCAAGATGACTAAAGACTCGTTCTCCTAACAATGGAGTGAGCAAATGACTTATTGGAAATAATACATACCGATGTATGCGGTCCGATGAGTGTTAAAGCTCACGGCAAGTATCGTTATTTTCTGACCTTCACAAGATGATTTGAGCAGATATGAGTATATCTACTTAATGAAGCACAAGTCTGAAACATTTGAAAAGTTCAAAGAATTTCAGAGTGAAGTGGAGAATCATCGTAATAAGAAAATAAAGTTTCTACGATCTGATCGTGGAGGAGAATATTTGAGTTACGAGTTTGGCCTTCATATAAAACAATGTGGAATAGTTTCACAGCTCACGCCACATGAAACACCATAACGTAATGGTGTGTCCGAACGTCATAACCGCACTTTATTTGATATGGTGCGATCAATGATGTCTCTTACCGATTTACCAATATCGTTTTGGGGTTATGCATTAGAGACAGTTGCATTCACATTAAATAGGGCACCATTAAATCCGTTGAGACGACACCGTATGAACTATGGTTTAGCAGAAACCTAAGCCGTCGTTTAAAGTTTGGAGTTGCGATGCTTATGTGAAAAGGTTTTCAACCTGATAAGCTCGAACCCAAATCGGAAAAGTGCGCTCTTCATAGAATACCCAAAGGAAACTGTAAGGTACTCCTTCTATCACAGATCCAAAGGCAAAACATTCGTTGTTAAGAATGGATCCTTTCTAGAGAAGGAGTTTCTCTCGAAAGAAGTGAGTGGGAGGAAAGTAGAACTTGATGAGGTAATTGTACCTTCTCCCTTATTGGAAAGTAGTTCATCACAGAAATCAGTTCCAAAGATTCCTACACCAATTAGTGAGGAAGTTAATGATGATGATCATGAAACTTCAGATCAAGTTGCTACCAAACTTGTAGGTCTTCCAGAGTAAGATCCGCACTGAGTGGTACGGTAATCATGTTCGAAGTCATGTTACTAGACCATGATGAACCTACGAACTATGAGGAAGCGATGATGAGCCCAGATTCAGCGAAATGGCTTGAGGCCATGAAATCTGAGATAGGATCCATGTATGAGAACAAAGTATGGACTTTGATTGACTTGCTCGATGATCAGCAAGCCATGTTAAATAAATGGATCTTCAAGAGGAAGACGGACACCGATAGTAGTGTTACTATCTACAAAGCTCGACTTGTCAAAAAAGGTTTTCGACAAGTTCAAGGTGTTGACTACAATGAGATTTTCTCAACCAGTAGCGATGCTTAAGTCTGTCCGAATCATGTTAGCAATTGCCACATTTTATGAAATCTGGCAAATGGATGTCAAAACTAAATTCTTTAATGGATTTATTAAAGAAGAGTTGTATATGATGCAACCGAAGGTTTTGTCAATCCTAAAGGAGCTAACAAAATGTGCAAGCTTCAAATGATCCATCTATGGACTGGTGCAAGCATCTTGAGTTGGAATAAACGCTTTGATAGTGTGATCAAAGATATGGTTTTATACAGACTTTTGGAGAAGCCTGTATTTACAAGAAAGTGAGTGGGAGCACTACAAGATTTCGATAAGTATATGTGAATGACATATTGTTGATCGGAAATAATGTAGAATTATTCTGCAAAGCATAAAGGAGTATTTGAAAGGAGTTCTTTAAAAGAAAGACCTCAGTAAAGCTACTTACATATTGAGCATCAAGATCTATTGAGATAGATCAAGACGCTTGATAAGTTTTTCAATAAGTACATACCTTGTCAAGATTTTGAAGTAGTTCAAAATGGAACAGTCAAAGAAAAGTTCTTGCCTGTGTTGCAAAGGTGTGAAATTGAGTAAGACTCAAATCCCGACCACGACGTAAAATAGAAAAGAGAATGAAAGTCATTCCCTATGCCTCACCATAGGTTCTATAAAGTATGCTATGCTATGTACTGCACCTATTGTATACCTTGCTCAGTATTTGGCAAGGAGTACAATAGTGGTCTAGGAGTAGATCATCGGACATTGGTCAAGAACATCCTTAGTGAGGACTAAGGAAATATTTCTCGATTATGGAGGTGATAAAAGGGCCCGTCGTAAAGAGTTACATCGATGCAAGCTTTTTACACTGATCCAGATGACTCTAAGTCTCAATCTGGATACATATTGAAAGTGGGAGCAATTAGCTAGAGTAGCTCCGCAGAGCATTGTAGACATAGAATATTTGCAAAATACATACGGCTCTGAATGTGATGACCTGCTGACTAAGCTTCTCTCACGAGCAAAACATGATCATACCTTAGTACTCTTTGGGTGTTAATCACATAGCGATGTGAACTAGATTATCGACTCTAGTAAACCCTTTGGGTGTTGGTCACATGTCGATGTGAACTATGGGTGTTAACCACATATAGATGTGAACTATTGATGTTAAATCACATGGCGATGTGAACTAGATTATTGACTCTAGTGCAAGTGGGAGACTCAAGGAAATATGCCCTAGAGGCAATAATAAAGTTATTATTTATTTCCTTATATCATGATAAATGTTTATTATTCATGCTAGAATTGTATTAACCGGAAACATAATACATGTGTGAATACATAAACAAACAGAGTGTCGCTAGTATGCCTCTACTTGACTAGTTCGTTAATCGAAGATGGTTATGTTTCCTAACCATATACATGAGTTGTCATTTGATTAACGGATCACATCATTAGGAGAATGATGTGATTGACATGACCCATTCCGTTAGCCTAGCACTTGATCGCTTAGTATGTTGCTATTGCTTTCTTCATGACTTATACATGTTCCTGTAACTATGAGATTATGCAACCCCTGCCACCGGAGGAACACTTTGGTGCTACCAAACGTCACAACGAATCGGGTGATTATAAAGGTGTACTACAGGTGTCTCCAAAGGTACATGTTGGGTTGGCGATTTCGAGATTAGGTTTTGTCACTCGATTGTCTGAGAGGTATCTCGGGCCCTCTCGGTAATGCACATCACTATAAGCCTTGCAAGCAATGTAGCTAATGAGTTAGTTACGGAATGATGCATTACGAACGAGTAAAGAGACTTGCCGTAACGAGATTGAACTAGGTATTGGATACCGACGATCGAATCTCGGCAAGTAACATACCAATGACAAAGGGAACAACGATGTTGTTATGCGGTTTGACCGATAAAGATCTTCGAGAATATGTAGGAGCCAATATGAGCATCCAGGTTCCGCTATTGGTTATTGACCAAGAATAGTTCTAGGTCATGTCTACATAGTTCTCGAACCCGTAGGGTCCGCACGCTAAGGTTTCGATGATGCTTATATTATGAGTTTATGAGTTTTGATGTACCGAAGGAGTTCGAGTCCCGGATGAGATCGGGGACATGACGAGGAGTCTCGAAATGGTCGAGACGTAAAGATCGATATATTGGACGACTATATTCGAGTTCGGAAAGGTTCCGAGTGATTCGGTATTTTTCGAGTACCGAGAGTTACGGGAATTCGCGGGAGTATATGGGCCTTATTGGGCCATACGGGAATAGAGGAGAGAGGCCAAAGGAAGGAGGCCTGCCCCCTCTGGTCCGAATTGGACAAGGGCGCAGCCCTTTCCTTATTCCTCCCCCTCTTTCCCTTCTCCTACTCCAACAAGGGAGGTGGAATCCTACTAGGACTAGGGAGTCCTAGTAGGACTCCACACTGGCGCGCCTCCTAGGGCCGGCCTCCTCCCCTTGCTCCTTTATATACGGGGCAGGGGGCACCCCATGACACACAAGTTGATCTACGGATCGCTCCTTAGCCATGTGTGGTGCCCCTCCACCATATTCCACCTCGATCATATCATCGCGGAGCTTAGGCGGCCCTGCGCCGGTGGAGCATCATCATCGCCACCACGTCGTCAGGTCGACGGAACTCATCCCCGACGCTTTGCTGGATCGGAGCCCGGGATCGCCATCGAGCTGAACGTGTGCTGAACTCGGAGGTGCCGACGCTCGGTACTTGGATCGGTCGGATCGTGAAGACGTCGACTACATCAACCGCGTTGTCATAACGCTTCGCTTACGGTCTCACGAGGGTACGTGGACAATACTCTCCCTCTCGCTGCTATGTCATCACCTTGATCTTGCGCGTAATGTGGAAATTTTTTGAAATTACTACGTTCCCCAACAGTTGTCTATGTATCCACACATGTATCTGAGTTTCCTATCAATACAATTATAGCATGGATAATAAACGATTATCATGAACAAGGAAATATAATAATAATAACTAATTTATTATTGCCTCTAGGGCATATTTCCAACAGTCTCCCACTTGCACTAGAGTCAATAATCTAGTTCACATCGCCATGTGATTAACACTGATAGGTCACATCACCATGTGACCAAGATCCAAAGAGTTTACTAGTGTCTAAACTAGTTCACATCACCATGTGATTAAGACTCAATGAGTTCTGGGGTTTGATCATGTTTTGCTTGTGAGAGAGGTTTTAGTCAACGGGTCTGCAACATTCAGATTCGTGTGTATTTTGCAAATCTCTAGGTCATATTGTAAATGCTACTTCCACGCTCCACTTGGAGCTATTCCAAGTGGTTGCTCCACTATACGTATCCGGTTTGCTACTCAGAGTCATTCAGATAGGTGTTAAAGCTTGCATCGACATAACCCTTTACGTCGAACTCTTTATCACCTCCATAATCGAGAAACATGTCCTTATTTACTCCAAGGACAATTTTGACCGCTGTCCAATGATCCATTCCTGGATCATTCTTGTACCCTTGACCGACTCATGGCAGCACACTTCGATGCGGTACACAAAGATAGCATACTATAGAGCTTACGTCTGAAGCATAGGGGACGACCTTCGTCCTTTCTCTCCCTTCTGCCGTGGTCGAGCTT
Source organism: Aegilops longissima (assembly GCA_021605205.1). Lineage (NCBI taxonomy): Eukaryota > Viridiplantae > Streptophyta > Magnoliopsida > Poales > Poaceae > Aegilops > Aegilops longissima. Next base: position 641,481,522 of record CM038676.1, on the reverse strand, counting down.
TAACTCTTAATTTCATACCTTACAACTCAGGCAAGAATTCCTTCTTTGACTGATCCATCTTGAACACCTTCAAGATTACGTCAAGGTATGTGCTCATTTGAAAGTATTATTAAGCATTTTGATCTATCTTATAGATCTTGATGCTTATTGTTCAAGTAGCATGATCCAGGTTTTCCATTGAAAAACACTTTTCAAACAACCCTTTATGCTTTCTAGAAATTCTACATCATTTCTGATCAACAATATGTCAACAACATATACTCAACAGAAATTCTATAGTGCTCCCACTCACTTCTTTGGAAATACAAGTTTCTCATAAACTTTGTATAGACCCAAAATCTTTGATCATCTCATCAAAGCGTACATTCCAACTCCGAGATGCTTACTCCAGTCCTTAGAAGGATTGTTGGAGCTTTGCATACATGTTAGCGCCTTCGTGATTGTCAAAACCTTCTCGTTCTATCACATACAACCTTTCCTCAAGAAAACTGTCAAGGAAACAATGTTTTGACATCCTTTATGCAAGATTTCATAAATAATGCAAAGAATCGCTAATCCAATTCCAACAGACTCTTAGCATCGCTATGAGTGAGAAAGCCTCACCGTAGTCAACTCCTTGAACTTGTCGGAAAACATCTTTAACGACAAGTCGAGCTTTCTTAATGGTGATACTTACTATCATTGTCCATCTTCCTTTAAAATCCATCTTTACCCAACGGCCTTACGACCATCAAGTATTGCTTCCAAAGTCATGGATCCTCTCTCGGATTTTATGGCCTTGAGCCATTCGTCGAATCCGGCCCACCATCGCTTCTTCATAGCTCGAGGTTCATTGTTGTCTAGCAACATGACCTTCAAGACAGGATTACTGTACCACTCGAAGTAGTACGCATCCTTGTCATCCCACGAGTCACGGTAGTGACTTGATCCAAAACTTCATGATCACTATCATAAGCTTCTACTTCAATTGGTGTAGGCGCCACAGAACAACTTCCCGTGCCCTGCTACACACTTGTTGAAGTGACGGTTCAATAACCTCATCAAGTCTCCACCATCCTCCCACTCAATTCTTTCGAGAGAAACTTTTCTCGGAAAGGACCTAATTCTATAAACAATCCTTTTGCTTCCGGAATCGAGATCGAGGTATATGTAGCGACCTGCACCTAAATGGATCTAGCGCTCGTGCTCAAGTGTCATCCTCGGATCAAGAATGCCGACACCACACAAGATTTCAAGGATTTATAGCGAGTAGCAATCACACACTTATTACATCGATGTCCACAAGGAACTAAAAAAAATATGGCTTAAGGCCATCTAATAATAACAGCGAAGGCTTGGAAGATAAGCGAGTCCATCAACTCCAACGGCATCACCGAGTATAGAACCACGACCTAACACCTTACTCATCGCCTCAAAAGTCTGAACGTGAAAAGTTGCAGCCCGAAACGGTCAAGACATGGAATATGCTGGCAATGTAACACATAAGAGCAATGAATGAATAAGCCTATACTACATGCATATATGGCTGGTGGTAAGGCTCTACGGTTACATTTGCATAAAGCTGATTTTTCCCTATATCAAAGGAATAATTTTATTTAACTATCATGGTGGTTGTTAAACATTGAAGATGGTTGACAGCATCCTCAATCCCAGTTAAAAAGTACTCATCAAAAACCCAATAACTTTTATTTAGAAGTAACATGTTGAGATTCACATGATAATCAAGTACCGGATACTCAAATTGTCCATAACCGGGGACACGGCTAATCATGATTAGTTTGTTACACTCTGCAGAGGTTTGCGCACTTTTCCCCACAAGACTCGATCGCCTCCGCTTGGTTCTCGCACTACATGGTGTTTGAGAAACGGATGACCGAGACATAGTCTTTCAGAAGCGCTAGCACCTTACATGTGGGTAGACCGTACCAACCTACATCCCCTACATCAGCTAGCCTACCCGTAAGAGTTCGCACGACTTAGTCAACTACGCCAGAGCCCATAATTGGCTTGTGGCTGCACACGGAAGTTTCCAGTTTGAATAATCTTATGATCCCTTAGAGCCCGGGTGGCGGTCCAAGAAATACAGTGCAAGTCCTCGATAAAACCAGTGCCTCAATCCACCCAGATGTGTGTTAGGTTGCCACCTTAGATAAACCATTAATTAACAATCTCACATCTGTCATGGATATTCACTCACCCAATCCACGCCTACTAGCATAGCATGGCATGAACAAGCAAACGAGAAGTAACTCCCAAGGTTTCATAAGTAAAACAGTAATAGGTACTACCTCAATCTACTTCCCAAACCCACAATTTAATTAGATCCTAACCATGCAAGTGTTTGAGGAATAGATCTAATGCTTAAACTGGGTAGTAGAAGGGTATGATCAAAGTGTTACTTGCCTTGTCGATGATCCATGAGTCCTAGAGATTCAAGTAACAAGCGGCGCACTCAAGTGATCTAACGCAGAAAACAACAAGCATACAATAAGTACTCATCTAATGCACAGGAAATCTCGAATAAAAGATCTAACCAGATAGTTCAACTTAAGAACCCTGGTTGCAAAAGAATCGAATCAAAACAAACTCCGAAAGTCGAAACTTCGAGAGAGAAACCTCTCTGTTAGCGATCCGAATTAGGTCAAAATTTCACAGTGGCAAAACTCTGTGAAAGTAGAGTAGTCGAACGGCGGTTTCATATCTAAACTCCAGCGCTTGAATCACCCGATTCCGATAAACGAGCGAAATAAAACAGTTTTGAAAATCAGATCTCAAATCAAATCGTAAAAATAACGGATTAATTCCGATTAAAAGAAAAAACGACGAACGAGTTAAAAAGCGAACGCTCGTTAATGTAACGAATCTAACGAACGCGTTCATCAAACGAACGGTTCGGTAAACGTCCGTTAAATAAGAAAACCAAAAAACAAAACCGATCTAGGTTTTTAAAAAAACCGAACAAATATATTTTTTTTAAAAAAACCGGCGGTTCACGGGAATAGACCGAATCGGGCGGCGGGCGGGCGGCTACCTCCGCGATCGCCGGCTGCTCTCCCGGGCGGGTGGTGACGGCGGGTCAAGGCGAGGGGGGCGGTTTCGGCGGCGTCGAACTCGGCATGACGAGGCGTGGCGGCGACGATGGCGCGGGCGCGGGTCGGCTCGTGGCGGGGTTTGGGGAGAGAGAGGGGCAGGGGGGCTATTTATGAGGGGGAGAGGCGGGGTGGCTTGGGAAGGGCGAAGGAGGCGGGCGGGGCGGGACTCAAGGCAAGGGGCTCCGTCTTGTGGCGGACTCGAGCAGGCCTTCATGGGCGACGAGGAGATGGGCAGCGGGCTGGGCTAGGGAGGCCTGGCTGGCTGGCCTACTGGGCCTCGGTCCAGTGGTGGGCGTTTTTTAAAATAAAATTTTAAAACAAAACAAATAAAATAAATATCAAATGAACTCCAAATTAATTAAAACAAATTTTCTCCGACTCCTAAAATTGAATCGAACAAAATGAACTTTTAAAAACAAAATGCATGAAAAATATTTTTAAATGCTCATTTTTGCCTAAGCAAAATAAATCTCCAAAACCAATTTTGGTTTATTTATAATATCTTCATTTTCCTATTTGTTTTGGGAAAGTCATATTATTCCCTCCAAGATATTTTTATAGGAAAAACTTTATGAAGATAATTTAAATAATCCAATGATCCTATTTTCAAAATTTGAGAGATCCCAAATATGAAAATTATGAAACTTCCAACTCTCTCCGAGGGTCCTTGAGTTGCGTGAAATTTCTAGGATCGGGAAAAATGCGAGAAAATATGATATGCATGATGACCTAATGTATAACATTCCAAATTGAAAATTTGGGATGTTACAAACCTACCCCCTTAAGATGAATCTCGCCCTCGAGATTCGGGTTGGCTAGAAAATAGGTGAGGTGGTCCTTAAGCAAAACTTCCTCTCTTTCCTGGTGGCTTCATCCTCGGTGTGGTGGCTCCAATGAACTTTGCAAAACTTGATAACCTTGTCTGCGGGTAACTCTGCTGGCATAATCGAGAATCTTAACCGGCTTTTCCTCATATGTCAAGTCATCCTTCAACTGAATTGCCTCCGGTGGCACTGTGTCTCTTAACGGTACCTCTGCTATCTCCGGTGACATTTCTTCAATCGAGAAACATGGAATACATCATGAACTCCCGACAGTCCTTCCGCAATTCCAACTTATACGCAACTTCTCCCATGCGTTGCAAAATCTTATATGGTCCAACAAAACGGGTGCTAACTTTCCTTTAACTCCAAAACGCTTCACTCCTCGGCGGGATACTCGAGATATACTCTGTCTCCAACCAGACTCAATCGCTGGCGCTTTGAATCGGCATAGCTCTTCCGTGCGGATCGGGCTACCTTGAGCCTGTCTCGAATCAACTTAACTTTCTGCTGAGACTCCTTAATCAAATCTGGTCCAAACAAGCGACGATCTCCGGTTTAGTCCCATGACAACGGTGTCCTGCACCTTCTTCCATACAAGGCCTCGAAGGTGCCATCTTTAAACTGGTTTGGTAACTGTTATTGTAGGAAAATTCTGCATACTGCAAATTGTCATCCCAACTAGATCCATAATCTAGTGCACAAGCTCTCGACATGTCCTCTAAAATCTGATTGACTCTCTCGGTCTGTCCATCGATCTGTGGGTGGAAAGTCTGTCTTTGAACTCAATCGGGTTCCCAATGTTTCGTGTAACCGGTTCCAAAATTTCAAGTAAACTGGGTTCCTCCGTGCGATACAATGCTCCTTGGAATTCGTGTAAACACACAATTCTGGTCATGTATATTTTTGCCAACTTAGCACTGCTATAGGTAGTCTTGATTTGGTATGAAATGGGCTACCTTGGTCAAACGGTCGACTATGACCCAAATCGAGTCATATCCTGAACGGTCTTTGGCAAACCTGTGATGAAATCCATGCCTAGTTTATCCCACTTCCATTCGGTATCGGCAATGGTTGTAACAACCTCGCTGGCTTCGATGTTCCGCTTTTACTCTTCGACATACGCCGTAAACTGCTACATACTCCGCAATATCCTTCTTCATTCCGGTCCACCGTAAAATATTCTTCAAATCCAAATACATCTTAGTATTTCTGGTGAATCAATAGGTGAATCATGGGCTTCTTGTAAAATCAACTTCCCGATCTCCGGGTCATTGGGCACATAAACACGGTCTTCAAACCATAGGGTATCGTGCTCGCCCTCACGAAATCCTTTAGCTTTTCCTTTGCTCATTTTCTCCTTTATAGAGGCAACTTCCTTATCTCGCCTTTTGGGCTTCTCTCGATTTTGTCCATCGATGTCGATCAATCTCCAATGCTGCTACATAGCCTCTCGAACTATTTCCAAACATAGCTCCCGAAGGTCCTCGGCTAACTCATTGGGTATTTCTCCCATCATTAGGTATCGACGTGGCTTTACGGCTCAATGCGTCTGCTACTCTGACATTAGCCTTTCCGGGTGATAATGCAATCTCATATCATAATCCTTGATTAGCTCTAACCATCTCCTTTGTCCGAGATTCAATTCTTACGGGTGAAGATGTACTTCAAACTCTTGTGATCCGTATATACTTCACAATGATTTCCAATGAGAAAATGTCTCCATGTTTTCAAGGCATGCACAACGGCTGCTAACTCCAAATCATGAGTGGCATAATTCAACTCATGGGGCTTAAGTTGTCGTGAAGCATACTGAAACAACTCTTCCTTCTTGCATAAGTATGCGGCTCCAAGTCCTCGACGTGAAGCGCCGTAATACACCTCATAATCCTTAGTTTGATCCGCAATATCAAACCTGGTGAGGTAACCAATCTTTTCTTCAACTCCTGAAAACTTGCCTCACAGTCCTCGGTCCTTATGAATTTGTTTTCCTTCTTCAACAATTCTGTCATAGGCTTTGCAATCCTTGAGAAATTCTCAATGAATCTTCGTAGTATCCTCGCGAGTCCAAGGAAACTCAATCTCTCCAACTGTCGTTGGTGCTTCCCATTTGGTTACGGTCTCAACCTTTGTGGGGTCAACTGCTATTTCTTCTCCGGATATAACATGTCCGAGAAATCCAACTTCCTTTAACCAAAATTCACATTTGCTGAACTTGGCATACAACTGGTGTTCCTCGGTTTCTCAAAACCAATCTCAAATGTTCCTTGTGTTCCTCTTCATTCTTCGAGAAAATCAAAATGTCATCAATGAACACCACGACGAACTTGTCCAAAACTCCGTAAACACTTTGTTCATCAGGTTCATGAAATAGGCTGGTGCGTTAGTCATCCAAATGACATAACGGTATACTCATACAGTCCATATCTCGTGGTAAATGCTGTCTTGGGTATGTCCTGCTCCCGAATCTTCAACTGATGGTACCCTGATCGCAAGTCGATCTTGGAAAACACTTTGGCTCCTTGCAAGCGATCAAACAGATCATTTATCATTGGTAGTGGGTACTTGTTCTTGATTGTTACTTCATTCAATCCACGATAATCAACAACCATTCTCAACGATCCATCCTTCTTCTCCACCAATAAAACGGGTGATCCCCAAGGTGAAGAACTTGGGCGAATAAAACCTTTATCCAATAGTTCCTTAATCTGCTTCTTGATTTCTGCCAAATCCTTTGCGGGCATCCTGTACGGTCGCTTCGATATCGGGCCTGTTCCTGGCAACAGCTCGATCAAAACTCAATGTCTCTATCCGGCGGCATTCCTGGCAACTCTTCCGGAAATACATCAGGATAATCCTTCACCACTGGTACTTCTTCCTGTACCACTCCTGTTAAGCAATTAACTTGTGCTCTCCTCGGCTCGTGCCGTGATACATACTTAATCCTTCTTCCTTCTGGTGTGGTGAGCAAAATTGACCGTGTGGTACAATCTATGTTTCCTCCATACTTTGATAACCAATCCATTCCTAATATCACATCCAATCCTTGGGATTCCAAAACTATTAGGTCCGAGGGGAAAACATAGTGTCCAATCCAGAGTGGCGGTCGATCACACCATTTACTAGCCATGTACTCTCGCTCGGGTGAGGTTACTAGCATGGGTGACCTAAGGGCTTGGGTTGGTAACTTGTACTTATCCACAAATCCCTTGATATGTATGAATGCGATGCACCAATCAAAAAGAACAACCTGCAGAAATGACTTAACCAAAACTTACCGATTCTTGCATCGGGCTGATCTTCAACCTCCTCCACATCAATGTGGTTCACTTGTCCCCTGTTGAAAGGGTTGGGCTTCTTTCGAGCTTCCATTGCCATTTCCATTCGGCCTTCCAGCAGTCATTTGCATAATGCCCGCCTTGCGGCACTTAAAGCAAGTAATGTGACTCAGTCTACCTTGGATGGTGTAGACGGGTTGGTGCGGTTCTGTCTGTTGCTTCCTCCATTCCCTTCTCCATTCTTGGTGCCATTATGGTTATGCGAATTACCTCCTCCATGGGTATGCTTGAAACTGAATTCTGATTTAGGGGTATAACGAGGCCTGCTGGGATCCCGAAAGTTATACTTCCCTTGTCCATACTTCCTCTTGCGGTTCTCAATTTGCTGCTGCTTTCCTTCAATCATGAGAGCTCGGTCTACTAACTCCTGGTAGTTGTTGAAACTTGCTACCATCAACGGCATCTTGAACTCATCATTCAGTCCTTCTAGAAACTTCTCTGTTTAGCTGCATCCGTAGCGTCGCTATCCGGGGCATAACGTGCTAATTTACTAAAGTCATCCACATCTCGCCAACGGTCCTTCCTCCTTGGCGTAAGTTGCGAAACTCACGCTTCTTCATGGCCATGGCTCTGCTGAAACATGGGCTGTGCGAAAAGCTTGTCAAATCTGGTCCCATGTGACGGTGTTCACGGGTAAGTGGTGTGAAATTCTCCCACCATGTCTGCGGGTCCTTCAAGTTGATGTGCTGCAAACTTCACTCTTTCACCATCTGCATCCTGCAGAGTCAGCTCCTTCCTATCTTGCGGAGCCACTATCTGCTACAATTGGTTCGGTGCTCTTGGGAATACACCGCGGGTTCAGTCTAAGAAACGAGTCGATGATCCGCAGGTGGTGGTGGTGGCGGTTGTTGTTGTTGTTATTGTTGTTCGCACCAATGTTTGAATCAGGGTATTCTGCTGCCGGATCAATTGGGTGATCTCTCGGCGGAAAACGAATCCGGGTCACGACTCGAGGCATCTCAAGGGTTTAGAAAAGAAGAGAAAATAGAATAGAATGAGGTCTAAGGGGAATCACTACCCAAATGCACATGAGCAAATGCACACAAATCACTTCATTCAATCAAACAAGGGCTTACAACGATCTAACTATCGCAAAAGTGCGGTACTATAACGCTTACATGGAGGGAATACTACTGATATGTGGGGACTTCTACTAGTTTGAACCGTGGAAGACTCCATGATGTCTGCTTCCAGCGACCGCCTTCAAAATCGGGTTCACTTGGATCCGAATCTGAGTCGTCAATGTTGATGTAGTCGATTTGATGCTCGACATACTGGTCTTCATTCCCGAGTGCCAACTTCTTCTTGAGTTCTTCGATCTCGCACTTAAGATCGTTATTGTGTCTTGCCAGAGCTACGATCTCGCCCATGTAGTCCTTGCGTGTAGTCTTTAGTTCTCCTTCCAATTCGATGATCCTTTCCTTCGCCTTACAGAACTCCAACATGTCATTGCACATTTGATTCTCTTGGCGCCGAATGTGTTGATTTAACTCTGGATGAATGCTGCAATGGACCTATCCTTCTTGGTGTTGACGACGTCCCGCTTGTCATCTCGGCGTCCCGCAAATCTGGTAGATGGTGTCCTTGAGATCTTCTTGATAGACTTCTCCAATGCGCCCCATGGTGATGTGAGCTGCCATGCTCCTTCCTGCACTCCAAGTGGGTGCCAAAA